>OVBA01003689.1:0-26682 GCA_900406435.1 Lepidium aucheri | reverse complement strand
CTCTCTCTCTCTCTCTCTCTCTCTCTCTCTCTCTCTCTCTCTCTCCTCATTCTCTTTATCTCTTCTCTTGAAGAATCTTAAGCTCATCTTCAGGATCTCATCTCGATCTGACGAACAACGGATTGAGAGAAGAGCAACACTGAAGTATTCCCGTTTTGAGGTCTTGTTCGAGAATTATACGGCTCATTTACTTAATTGTAGAAGAGTTGCTATTCATCTCGGCAATTTTATACTCTTTTGCATGTGTGCTTTTTGTCGTTTGCGTTTTTCAGGTCCAACAATCTTGAGTAAACAGAAGCAAAAGTTGGATTTCTTCGAAGATGAAGAACACAAGAGTTCCGAGTCTCTCAAAACTTCAACTTTTGATTGGTTCCAACTATAGAAGATTGTAAGAAGAGCTTATATTCGTCTTCTAGGAGATGAGGATCGATTATGTATTGTTCGATGAATCTGAATCTTCTTCAGATGTAGCAATCTCTACTACTAAAGATTCTGGTTCTAAAGATTCTAGTGCAAAGGATAAACAAGAAACTAAGACAAAGCGTGATGGTTCATTGGAAGAGCATAAAATAATGTGTAGAGGTCATATTCTTTATCATCTTTTTGAAAAGTTATTTGACATCTATGTTTCCTTTGAATCTGCTAAGGAGATTTGGAAGACACTCAAAAAGAAGTATGGCGGTAAAGATGAGGGAAAGAAACAATATGTGACATTAAAATGGACTTCTTTCTTGATGAAATAAAACGTTCCGGTTATAGACCAACTACATGGTTATGAAGCTATTGTGTCAGGCTACCCAAGTCTTAGAACAATTATCGCTCAAAGCTTAAACACCAAATGAAAAAGATGTCTAGAAGAAGTAATCTCCGACATACTGATTAAAGAAGCAAATAGAAAGTATGAAGGTAATTCTTCTAAGACTCAATCTGATCCTTTTAACGCCAATCTTGTGGAAGGTTCTAGGAAAGAAATTAAAGGCAAGACCACGTCAAATAAGAAGCAAAGACAGACTTTTGTTAATCAATCTGTGGAATTTGAGAAGAATTTCAAGTGCTGGAACTGTAAGAAGTTGGGTCACAAGAAGCAAGACTGCAAGCTTCCACTTCAGGAAAAGGAATTGGCAAAGGCTAATCTTATTGAAAAAATTGTAGCTATTGTGAGAGAGTTAAACACTACTACAGACTCAATAGAATGGATTGTGGATTAGGTTCAACTAGGCATATTTGCAACCAAATCGGACAATTCAAGAAACTCGATGTATCTGTCTCTGACAATGGTATCTTGGAGACGCCATGGCTCTGAAAGTAGAAGGTATTGGTGAGATTGTCCTGAAGATGTCATATGGTAAAAGTCTTACACTTACTAAGGTGTTGTATGTGCCAAATATGCGAAGGAACCTCATATATAGGGGTTTGTTAATGTCTGTTGGTGTTAAACAAATCACTGATGCTGAGAGTTAGTTCTTACTAAGAATGGAGAGTATGTAGGAAAGACTTATTGTAATGGCAACATGCTTGTTCGACTGTTAATGAGAATGTGATTGAAGGTTCTGCTTAGTTGGTATGTGATATCAATGTTTGGCATGGTAGATTATGACATTTAAATATAAAGTCTATCAAGAAGTTAAAACAGTCAGATTTAATAGTTGGTAATCTTGGCAAACAACTTGGAAAATGTCAAGTTTGTGTTGAGGCAAAACATTCTAGGAAACTCTTCTCTAATCCTGTCTCCAGATCATCGAATGTACTTGAGTTGATTCACTCTGATTTAGCCGATTTTAAAAACACTGTAAGTAGAGGAGGTAAGAAATATTATGTTACTTTTTTTGACGATTTCTCTAAGTATACTAGAGTATATTTGCGGAGTTCAAATGATGAAACCTCTTAAGTTTTTAAAATGTATAAATTTGAGGTGGAGAATCAACAAGACAGGAAAATTAAAAGAATAAGATTGGATAGAGGAGGTGAGTATGAGTGTAATTCTTAGAAATCTCTATGTATAGAACAAGGCATAATCCATGAAAGGACAGCTCCATATACCCCTCAGAAAAATGGTATTGTTGAAAGAAAGAATCGAACTTTGAAAAACGTGAAGAATACTATGCTCTTAAGTTCTTGTTTGCCTCATTCTCTGCCCGGTGAAGCTGTTTTATCTACTTATTGTATACTCAATAAGATTCCTCATAAAGGTTTAGATGTTACACTTTATGAGCTTTTTCAAAGGCTTTAAGCTAAATCTTAATTTTTTTGCAAGTTTGGGGATCTTTGGTAAAGGTTGGAGTACCAAGTTTCAAAAGACCAAATATAGGATCTAAAATAGTGGAAGCTATCTTTGTTGGTTATGCTTCTAACATTGCAGCTTGCAGATGCATAACATTTGATCTAGTCACCAGAAATCTCAGTCATGTTATTAAATTAAGAGATGTGGAATATTTTGAGGATTTCTTTCCTTTTAAATCTCCAAGTCTAGTCTCTGATACTTCATCTAATTCTAATAAACATACTATAGAAGACGTTGATGTAGAAATGGATGTACGAAGAAGTAAAAGGATTAGAACAACCACAGATTTTGGTGATGATTTCTTAACAAGCTTCATGATGAAACATGATGAGTTAAGTGAAGAATTTCATTTTATATTTCTTACTGAAGATGATCCAAAAACATTTTTTTGAAGCAATAAGCTCCATCGATGCAACGTTTTGGAAAGAGGCTATTGATACCGAATATGAATCAATATTAACTAATCACACTTAGGAGATTGTGGATTTTCCTAAAGGTTGCAGAGCTATAAAATGCAAATGGATCTTGAAGAAAAAGCTTAGAACTGATGGATCCATTGACAAATTTAAGACGAGACTAGTGGCGAAAGGATACTTACAAAAACAGGGAGTTGATTTCTTTAATACCTATGCTCCGATAACTAAGATAACATCAATTAAATTACTGTTATCATTACATCATCTCATAATTTGATTGTACATTAAATGGATATAAAACTAGCACTCTGGAATGGAGATTTGGTAGAAGAGATTTATATGCTTCAACCTAAGGGGTTTTGTATTAAGGGTCAAGAGGATAAACTGTGTAGAATAAAAAAATTGCAGTTTGAAGCAATCCCCTAAACAATGGTTTGAGAAGTTTAGTTTGACACTAAAGGAGTATGGATTTGTTCCTAACACGGGTGATACTTATCTGTTTAGTAAAGAAAACAAGGATGAGTATGTAATCATATGCTTATATGTGGATGATATGTGGTTTTAGCTACATCTCAAGCTATAGTCGAAGGAACTAAGAAGTATCTCAGCTCAATGTTCAGCATGATGGATCTCAAGGAAGTTGATATGATTATGAGAATTCAACTATGATAAAGGATTCTCAATGTGTCAATCACATTACATTGAGAAGGTGTTAAAGAAATTCGGTTACTGGGAAGATAAGCTAGCGAACACTCTTTATCATTCAACATTGCACTTAAGTGAAAACTGTGGAGAAAGTATAAGGCAACCAAACTATACAAAGGTCTTGGGTAGCGTCATGTACTTGATGAATTATACCAGGCCAAACATAGCCTATGCTATGGGCACGTTGAGTCGTTACACACAGAATCCAAGTCAAGATCATTGGACAACAATAGATAGGCTTATGAGATACATGAAAGGAACTATTGAATGGAAATTCAACTATGATGGATCAACGTGCATATTGGAAGGATATTGTGATGCCAACTGGGTTTCAGGTAACAACGAGATTAACTCCACTAGTGGGTATGTTTTCATGCTAGGAAGATGTGCTATGGCTTGGAAATCTAGTAAGCAGACGTGTATTGCCAGATCTATTATGGAATCTAAACTTGTGGCACTTGAATTAGCAAGTCAAGAGGCATATTGGCTAAGGAACGTGCTGACAAATTTGCCAATGTTTGAGAAAAGCTATTCATCAGTATCAGTGACATGCGATTCTCAAATATTAATAAAGTGATAAGAGATAAGAGAACTCATAGAAACCTGAGTGATATCACTTGAATATGTTAGATCAGAAAGGAATGTTGCTGATCCATTGACTAAAGCGATGTGTATACTAATGGTCTTGGATACAGATGGTGTAATTGAAATGATTCTCTGAGAAGCTTATATGTTTCTTACTTGGAGATTTTATTAAATTGAATGTGTAAGTTCAAGAGGTCAAATGAAGGAAATAGATCATGCTTTATGAATCATGAAGAACAGATTGTTCTTGTACGAGTGTAAAACTCATTTAAATCGTGTAAGTGTTCTTACGTTTAGATAAGACACTATACTGTAACAATGTTTTCAAAATAAACAAAGATTATGGTACAAGGTTAGTTAACTATTTATGTACATAACTGTTACGAGTTTTTGAAGAAAAATGTAATAATGATTGGAAAAATGTTGCGAGATTCATAAAACA
The DNA here is from genome assembly GCA_900406435.1 of Lepidium aucheri. Taxonomy (NCBI): domain Eukaryota; kingdom Viridiplantae; phylum Streptophyta; class Magnoliopsida; order Brassicales; family Brassicaceae; genus Lepidium; species Lepidium aucheri. The sequence continues at coordinate 22,253 of OVBA01003689.1, read as the reverse complement.
TCTATGGGGAGCTATTTCTTGAAACAATAGGGGGAATGTTGGATTTTTCCAATAAATAGATCAATGAATAATGATTTCGGCTAGAAGTGAAACATTATAACTTTAACATATAAGGCCCAAAAACATTGAGAATCGGTTGATCGTTTTCAAGAATACAGATTCAGCTAATATACTATATGTAAGCGAACAAAAAAGAAAAGAAAAGTTGGAGAGAACGTTGAAATCATCGTTAACAGCGTAATCTGTTTGAATATCTCTTACGATAACGACACTCTCTCTCTCTCTCTGTCTCATCTCTTCTCTTGAAGAATCTTAAGCTCATCTTCATGATCTCATCTCGTTCTAACAAACAACGGATTGAGTGCAGAGCAATGCCGGAGTATTCCCATATTGAGGTCTTGTTCGAGAATTAGACGTCTCGTTTACTCAAGTTCAGAAGAGTTGATCTTCGTCTCTACAATTTCGTCCTCCTTTGTCTGTGTGCTTTTTGTCGTTTGCGTTTTTCAAGTTCAACAGGAAGTAGGGAGATTAGAAGAATCGGAAGACTTGAAGACATGATCGATGTTAGAAGTTTAGAACAACAATTCATGAAAGGAGAAAATAGAGAGTATCAAAAATTTATAGAGTTGTATCAAAACTTAAAGCGATTCAATCTCGTTTACTCTGTGCAAGTATCAACAATCTCGATTACTCTTAAGGCCATACACAACTTAGGAGATGAAGTTCTCAATAATTTTAAGAAAGAGACAAGTAAGAAAGATGTACTGAGACTTCTATGGCTTGATTCTCCTCTTTGATGCTTCTCTTTTATAGATCTGAAAATACTTATCACACAGAAGAATCATTGCCTTGAATTGAACCTCCAATAAATCACTCTCTTTGTAACATAATTGAATAACAAAAATAAGAACTGAAGAGATGTTTTTATGGGATCTTCATGGAACAAAAGCCAAGATGACCTTCCTCGTTTGAGAAAGTGTCCATATAACCTCTCTTTAAAAGCTATTTTCCTTGTTACTAGGGGATACACCGGGCTACACCCAATTTTTGTTCAATAAAATATATCATATACTTGTATACATTATGTTTGTCTATTTAGCCTAACAAAAAATGTAATCTTTTTGCATATTAGAAATTTCAGAAAAATCAAAGTAAATAGCTAAATTTATTTTGTAAACTATATGGAGGCATTGACTCATACCAAACGGAAGTCCCAATAATATAAGTATTTGCAAGTCTTCAAGTTGCGACCAGAAAAAAAATATAAATAAAGACAAAAAAACTTTTGTTACAAAATATCAACTTTAAGACCATCTCTAATGTTCCCTCATTTTGAGGGAAAATATCAAAATGAGGGTAACCATTAGAGCAAAAGTCTCCCTCATTTTAAGTTTACCTCATTTTGAAGCAAAATTTGAGGATAACCATTGGAGATGCCCTAAGCCTTACAACAACCTTTTTTCCCTAAAAAATATCTGCTTACTATCACATTCACATGTAGAGGTGCAAATGAGTACTACAAATAATGCAAATCCAGTTAATATACCATAAGTTTATTCATACACAGTCCTTAGTCTCCATGTGAACCCAACATATTGATTAAGAGAATTTCCTAATACTTACTCTTTTAAAAAAGCATTTTCTTAACTTGAACTATCAGAAGTCTCACTATCATAAGCAGAAGATCGATTGGAAGACATGATAGTTCATCAAATCATCAAATGTGAAAATATAACATGTAACCATGCTCCAACCATATATTACATCATATCTTGGATAGTAAATAAGCAACCACAAACAGCTTCTTGTTCGTTGATCATATTGCGGGTGCTCTTTCCCATTCATTGTAGCTAGTTTTTTGTTGTTGTAATGGCTTTTAGTTGCTTGAAAAGCACCGATACAATCTCTTTTGTAGCATGAAATGACTATTTCACCTGTATAACCTGTTCAAAGTGAAATGATGACACATAAAAACATTATAGTGATTATAATTATTTGTAATGAATAAATTAAAAAAATTAATCCAAAATAGATGAGTACTACTTTTATTCAAACAACTAAGCCTCACTTGGATCGAGAGCCTTCTTGATCTCTTGATTCAATATTGTAGTAAGCAGATTTAGATCCTCACAAGTCTCCTGATATAATGGAAACAAAATTTTACGTGCATATGCCAAGGAGCAACTTAGAAAGAAAATACCGAAGTTATCAAAAGCTCATTCGATGTATTTTTTCATAATATAAACCCAGATTCATTGACTAAACCAAATATACGCTTCTGGAATAGCCTGCATGAAGGATACACTAAGTAAGCTAATTGTTTTATAAAAAGCAGTCAATACAAAAGCTAGGTGGTGAACATGAGGTACTCGGGATTAAGAGAAGCTCCAAAGATGAAATCACATTTTTTGTAGTGATCATAAGTTGATGAAACCCCAAAATGCTCCAGAAAAGCATAAAGATGGTAAATTGTGGAAACCTGAAGGAAAAAAATAGATGTTTAGGCATGAAGATCTCAAAGTTTTACATAGCATACAGAATTGGAATTTTTATTACTTACTTTTGAGGGAATGCAATAGGCATCCAGTTTTGCACAAGACGGTAACAAAAAGCTGGCTGGATGTCTATTGGCCCTGCAAATACTTTTTTTGTTAAACACTTTTTGAGTTTTCCTTTTAGTTTTCAATTCTCTAAGACTTTATCAAGTCTCCGATTCTCAACATCAAAATTTGCTAAAGCAAGAGTCTTGATTTTACATGAAAGCATTTCAATGTTGCAACATTTAAAACCAAGCTCATGAATAAATTAAACCTTATAATAGCCTATCTTGCTTACCTTCTTCTTTAAGGTCAGTGAGGTGTTTTAGTGCATCAAGATAACCATCATTTGCATAATCCCACGTATTCCAAATTACAGATTATCAAAGCAGAGTAAATATGGTCACTACAAAAGCTATAAAAACTGGTAAACACATTCAGTGTAGTTATATAGGAAGAGATAGTACAATGCACCGCTAGCAAGCAATGAAGCAAAGAAGAGAGAAATACACTAGTGAAATTGAAGCATATCAAGAGAAGCCTCATCCATTCGCCTCTGCGATTTATGGATAATGTCCCCGACATATTTACTTGTCATCTTTACTGTAGGAGGGATTCATGTTGCCAAACTGCATGAGTTCAATAGCTTTAGACCATCTTTACTGGGAGTATCTCAATGAGTGTCTCACCATTAAAAAAATAAAAAATAATGAAAAAGTAAGAGAAATGTGAGAGATGGTTTCTCATTTGAGAGACTTTGAGAACCTCATGAGAAACTCTCATGCCATATGTACCTATATGATTTGTTAAATTTCATATTTAAAATAAAAATTTAACTACAAAATTAAGTTAAATTTTTAAGAGACTCTATAAGGTTCTTACTAATGCAGATGCTCTTATCATTTAGCCAATCTACCAGATCTTATACGGAGTCTAAATCTGAACTCTGATTTACCCTTTAATCTTTTCCAAACACTTTGAAGGACGTTGTCGACAAATCTTTTTGATCAAAACACCGTACAAATCTTCAGTAAACTCCTCTGAACAACAAAGAAACAAACTAAGCACAAATCCATAATCAATCTCGACACAATTTTGTGAAATATAACATTTCAAGAAAACTATTGTGAGCATTAGCTGGAGCTTTAAGAAAGAGTCCATACATGATACATAGACACGAGACAAGAGGCTCTCATCGACACCACCTTCATGCAGAATAGGTGCTTTTCTTCTAGTATTCAAGGCTCTCTATTTTTGGGGCTTATATGATACATCTTAATAGGGATAAAAATAACCTAATTAAATTCAAATCTTTTCTTTGGAGATGATGAAGATTACAGTATCTTAAAATCAATAAAAGAATGTGATGAAATGAAACGGAAGGAGGCACTCATCTCCCATGTTAGAGATCCGGGAGTGGAGAACATAAAGGCAAGGCGTAACTAAGAGTCTTAACTCAGAAAAGAGAGAAAGCGAAGAGTAAAACCCTAAACTTTCCATTAGTTGATTTTAGAGGGTATTAAGAAAAGAAAAAATAGTCCTAAAAATAAGATGATGTGGCAGCTTAAGAAAGATTTCTAGGTTGATGATGTGGATGGCCTAGGAGGAATTAAACCAAAATAGTTAATGACATTAATTGGTTAATCATTGAAAATNGCCCCCTTTTTTTTTTTTTTTTGTCAACATTGGACCACAACTGGATGGCCCATAAGCCAAGTTTCCGTATAATACAGGCGGTAGGACTCAATCCCGAGATATCCAAGTGCGCCTATCTTTATTGGATTTACCATCTACCACTAAACTAAAGGCCACTTAGACACACTTTATTTCTTAAATTGTTAAAATATTTTATTTTAAAAAAATTACTCAAATAAATCACTTTTGTTTTGAATTTTATAATACCCAAAATATCCTTAATTTTTTACGTGTAATCATTTTTCTACTTTATAAACAAGACTTTATTAATAAAGACTACTAAAAATTGGATGACTATTTAAAAATTTAGGATAAAATATAGTAAAAGAATATTCTTCATAAATATCGAGTTTTTATAAACATGATTCAATTTCTATGGCGAATAAGAAAAACCCTAACTAAAGCATTTTAATTTAGGATTTGAATATTTTGTCAAAATTTTGGTAGATTTCCTATAAATCTATGGGATTACATCAGATTTACGGCAAATTTACGGTATTATGACAAACTTACTACAAGTTTGCTCGATTTTGATAAATTTATTGTAAGTCTGCGGGATTCTGGTGGATTTACTATAATTCTATTAGAATTTTGGCAGATCACTATAAGTCTGCAGGATCTGGTAGACTTACTTCAAGTCTAACAGATTCCTGCAAATCTACTAGATTTTGGCAGATTTAATACAAATTTGCAGGATTCTGCAAGACTTACTGCAAGATTGTTGAATTTTAGAAAACTTTTTGACAAATCTGCCCGATTTTTTGGTAGATTTAGTACATGTATGCTATAATTTTAGTAGACTTACTTAAAGTATGCAGAATTTTAACACATACTATAAGCTTGCCAAAATCCATGAGCGGTTTTATGTTTCATTGTTTGATCATCCACCAATTTAACAGAAACATGATTAGTTTCGTGTGAAGTGATGATTTTCTCGCCAAAGGGAAAATTGTGTAACTCATGGTACAATTTTATGGAATGATAGAAATTTTTTATGGTGAAATTGTCAATTTTAAAGTTTGTTTAAATTAAATGAACCAAATCTTTTTCTTGTATGAATGAATACAAAAAGTTATATTTTAAATAGGGTGATTTACTGAAATATATAAGAATTATGCAAAAATTACTTAAATAGATAAAAATTTTGAAAGTTACTAGAATAGATTTTTAATTTCATAATATATCATTTTGTCCTTTTTTGATGAGTAAACAAAAACGTAATTACGAAACTGTCATTAATCAAACATGCCATGTCAGCTGTTGGGTGTGATGAACTCGACTAAACTAAATGAATGCAACATAGACAAGTTGACAAAACTTTAGTATAGTTGACCATTAGATAATGTAGTGTATGGTAATGTTACAGATAACCCATGGTTGAGTTTGTTTTATTCGTGGTCAAGTTAATAATGACCCATAGTAGAGTTGAAAGTAAGATAATATAGTGTGTGGTAGAGTTAATTTGCCCCATTGAAAATGTAATTTTATTCCCCTTGGTAGAGTTCAATGAAAGATAATATAGTAATGGTATAGTTTGTTTTTGCTGTGGAACATATACTTTGTTAACTTTAGTAGAGTTGATCATACAAAAATGTAGTGTATGGTCAAGTTACAGATGACCCATGGTAGAGTTTGTTTTTTCCATGGAACATATAATTTGTTACCTTTCGTGGAGTTGATCGTAAGAAAAAGTAGTGTATGGTCAAGTTACAGATGGCCCATGGTAGAGCTCGTTTTCCTCGTGGAAAATGTAATTTGTTCCCTTTTGTAGAGTTAATAGTAAGATAATATAGCGTGTGGTAGAGTTTGTTTACTCCGTGGAACATGTAGTTTGTTACCTTTAGTAGAGTTGATCATAGTCAAAAAAGAACTATACTACACTAACAAAACTCGTGATGAACTCTTCCAATCTGTAACCTAACTTTACCAAATTATAACCTAACTATACCAAACGGTTACCAAACTTTACCATTCAAGCCAGAATCAACGATACAAACTCTACTACTTATAAAAGAACTCTACTACACTAATAAAACTTGTGATGAACTCTCCCAAACTATAACCTAACTTTACCAAACTATAACCTAACTTTACCAAACCATTACCAAGCTCTACCATTCAAGCCAGAATCAACAATACGAACTCTACTACTCATAAAAGAACTCTACTACACTAATAAAGCTCGTGATGAACTCTTCCAAACTATAAACTAACTTTAGCAAACTATAACCTAACTCTACCAAACCATTACCAAAATCTACCATTCAAGCCAGAATCAATGATACGAGCTATACCACTCATAAAAGAACTCTACTACACTAACAAACTGGTCCTGAATGATCTTTTTACTTGACCTATGCCCTAAAGAACTGGCTTCCACATGATAATCTATAGATGTTAGCTTTACTGACTGTATTGCATCCAAAGGATTAAGTACATTTCTGCTTACGGTATCACTGTTTCTGCTGCTGCAGCAATGACTTTCTTTGCTATTGGACTAGAGAGAGTATTGTGAGTATTGGAATTACATCGAGTGCACGTTTTTGGTGCAGAAGGGCAGCGCTTTAATGATTTTCCTAGCACCTTACAGAAACTGCATGTGAGAGGCATGCACAGACTTGAAACCCGAATTTTCTAAAATTCTCTATTTTGCAATTCGACATTTACACTCTCATGGAGAAGTTTCCATGGGTCTATAAGAGTAAGCACTTTTGCTACTTCAACATTTAGTTTCTTAAAATTTAACGGATGACGCCTTAACGGTTCACCAACTAAACTGGCTATGTGCTCTAAACCAGAGTGAGAGAAGAACTGATAAGGGACATCTCTGAATTCCAACCATACTAGAGCAGATTTAAGCTCAGATTTATTTGGTTTAGGACTTGGAGACTTTGCAACAAACATTGTTCTAACTTCAATTTGCCATAACCCTTAAGCTAGGATTCGAGAGCGAGTAGCCTGGCTTGGTACACGTAAAAGAAAAACATTCCTTCAATTTTAGAAACTGTTATATTGCATGATTTTTCACAAATCACGCTCATGATAGCATGACTGTAACATGGTTTTAGGGGTTCTGTGTAAAACTGACCCGATATGAAGTACTCCCATTCATGCTTATTTTCTTCTATCACTGAATCTGATATCTCAGCACACAGTTCACCTGAATCCAGGAGAAAAGAAATACCTTTACACTTCATAGTCCATGAAGTTCCTAAGATTACTCCTTCCACGACTAATCGGAATTTGAGTCAGGTAGAGTTGCACCTATGGAATTGGATCCTCTACCGAAGTAGATATCAAAATTGCTACATCCAGAAGTGGAATTTGTGGTCCCGGATTTCCTTTTTGAGGCACAGAGGAGTCAGAAGAAATGGGATATGGCCTAACTGCAATCGAGGCTACCGGAGATTGATTCACTTTAGCAACAATGGTTGTAGGAGTTGGCGTGTGAGAGTGAGAGGTATTGCTCTGAGAAGAGGCTGAATTTGCTGGAGAACCAGAAGAGCTTAAGGACTTACTCGCATAAGTTAGGTCAAAACGAGAAGAAGAACCAGAGTTCCCTTTTTTCTTGGGTTTTTGCTTCCTAATGAGGATGGGAGGACCTTGTTTAAGCAAGGAGTGGAGCCGTTGGTAAGAGATCCGCCGCTAATTGAAAGGAAATGGATAGAGTAAGAGTAAAAATCAAACTCACAAAATCACATGCACGATTGCCTAACTTTTACTATTTAGAGGAGAAAGGAAATTTTCATCTTCTATGTTATTACTCTAACTATATTCCTACCTCTCAAAGCATTGGTAGTCCTGCACTAGTTTATGAGTTTTGTTTGACATGCTCACACTTCATGAAATATCTCAGGTGTATTCCGTTTAGTTGTTTGTTTTAATCTGCAACACACCCACCATAATTGTTAGTTGTATACTCGGAGCTCTACAGATACAAGTTCATGTATGATGTATTGCATAGTGAACTTCAAATGTTTTATCGGTACAAGCCATACATCCACTTTTTTTGTGTTGCTTGTCATACTTTCTAATGTGCTCATCGTACGAGCTGAACAAGATAGATCGTTGACACGAGCCAGACCAAGCAAGCTTAAAGAAAAACTAGAAGGAGTTGTGGCAAATGTTATGAGTAATGAAGAAGAAATTTACACTCTGGGCCGCACCAAGACTGACAAGAGCCAAGCGGAAGTGTTTACGAGAAGGGGATCAGACACGACCAACAACATGGATCAAACCATAACTCAAGACTACGAGCAAGTGATTCAATAACATGTTCAAGACATCCAAGAAGGTCCAAGGCTCGAGCTAGACGCACCAAGCAAGGCCTTGCCATTCATACAAGCCAATAAGGTATGTTTTGTTTCAATTCTTGATTCCTTTGCAGGTCCATCTTGACAAGAGCTAAGCGGAAGTGTTTACGAGAAGTGGATCGGACACGACCAACAACGTGGATCAAACCACAACTAAAGACTATGAGCAAGAGATTCAAGAACATATTCAAGACATCCAAGAAGGTCCAAGGCTTGAGCTGGACGCACCAAGAAAGGCCTTGCCATTCATACAATCCAATAAGGTATGTTTTTTTTCAATTCTTGATTCCTTTGCAGGCCAATCAAGCCCCATGACTCCGGCCTCTTAGATTAGAGTGTCTTAGAGTTCATTAGGAATGTTTTAAAATAGTAAGTTGGACCAATACTTCAACTTGTGAAGTAATGCCGCTTGTATCTTTTAAGAGATACAATTTCCCTTAGTTTTTATTTGCTTTTATTGTTTGGGCCGATACCCTTTTATGTGTTTTTCCTTTGTCTTTGTTGATCCTAGAGTGCTTAGAGTCAGCACTGTGGTACTCAAGTTCACCTCTGGACGTGAAATCCCTCTTAAGAATGTCAAGCATTGCCCTTCTATGAGGAAGAACATGATTTCCGCAACTCTGATCGACAAAGCTGGTTTTGGAATCAAATTCATTGGAGGAACGATGATTCTGACAAAATTTGGGGTGTATATGGGAAAAGCCTACCGGAGGGTTGGAATACTCAAGATGTGTGTTCAAGCTGTCCTTCATAAGGGAGTAGACATCTCTATTGCTGATGCTTCTACCTCTGGTGCTGGTGCTTCGACCTCTACTAATGATGTTGTTACTAAGACTATTGTTGTTGCTTCTGATGTAGTTTCTGATGTTTCAATGAATGAGAACCAAGTTGCTTATTTCATTGAGTCTTTTTATATTTGGCACAAATGAAGGTCATGTTAACTATAAGTCTATTCAAAGACTAATGAACTTGAACCTAATACCAAAAAGCAAAACAAAGCAAAGAAAAATGTGAAGTGTGCTCATGAAAAAACCATCACCCCAAGTTCAAAGAATAACTTAACCTTTAGGATTAATTCACAAAGACTTGTGTGATTTAAAATGTGTGCCAACTAGAGGAGGTAAATTTTTTTTTATAACTTTCATTGATGATCACACAAAATAATGGTATGTATATTTATTACATCGTAAAGATGAAGCCTTGTAAAAATTCAAGGAATATAAAAGAGATGTTGAAAATCAACTTAGAAGTGACAGAGGAGGTGAATACGATGGACCCTTCAATGCATTTTTCAAAGAAAATGGCATTATACATCAAACTGCAGCTCCATATTCACCAGAATTTAATGGAATTGCTAAGCGGAAAAATTGAACTCTAAAAAAGATGATGAACACAATATTGCAAGAATATGGCGTACCCCAGAATTTGTGGGGGGGATGGGGGAAACACTAGTTACCACGAATTACATCCTCAAAAAAATTTGCACAAAGTCAGTGGTAAAACACCCTATGAGCTTTGGAAAGTCTTGCCACCATCGTATAAATACCTAAAATGTGGGGGTGATTGGCAAAAGTGGTTGTACCACCTCCTAAAAAGGTAACAATTGGACCAAAAACGTTGACCGTATATTTCTCGGATATGCACATGACAAGATTGCACCATTACGCAACTTAGAAATTCATCAAATAGATGTAAAAGCTGCTTTTCTAAATGGTGATATAGAAGAAGAGATTTATATGAAACAGTCTGAAGGGTTTGCTGCTCCCGGACAAGAACACAACGCCTGTCAACCTATTAAGTCAATGTATGGTCCTAAATGAGATCCAAAATAATGGCATGAAAAACTTGATAATGTCATGATGTCAAATGGTTTCAAAATAAATGAGTGTGATAAATGTATCTACGTCAAACAAACTAAAAACGCATATGTAGTGCTATGTTTATATGTAGATGACATGCTTATTGTAGGAAGCAACAAGGACATAATCCAAGAGACTAAGACTTTACTCCACAATGAATTTGACATGAATGACATGGATCTTGCTGATGTCATCTTAGGGATTAAAATCACACGAACTTCTGAAAAAATTATTCTGTCTCAAGGTCATTATGCTGAAAAGATTCTTGAAAGATTCAAGAACTATACAAGTGGTACTGCAAAAACTCCTGTTGACTCACAACTTCATCTGACAAAAAACTCAGGTGAAGCAGTGTCACAGGTAGAGTACGCACGTGTAATAGGACGTCTTATGTACTTGACTAATTGTACTCGACTTGATCTAGCACATGCAGTCAATGTACTAAGTCGCTATACAAGCAATCCAGGACATAAACTCTAGAAAGCCATAACTAGAGTACTGAATTACTTACAGTATACAAAAAGTTATGGGATGCACTATGGTAGAGAACCTTAAATATTTGAAGGATACAGTGATGCTAACTGAATTTCCGATTACAAAAACTCAAAATACACAAGTGGATACGTTTTCACCCTAGGAGGTGCAACATAATTTTGGAAATCTTCCAAAAAAGCTCTGCTAGCTTGATCCACCATGGAGTCAGAGTTTATTGCTTTAGATAAAGCAGTAGGAGAAGCAAAATGACTTCAAAAGTTTTTGGAGAATATTCCTATGTGGGAGAAACATGTGTATGTACTACGCATTGATTGTGATAGTGAATCAGCTATAGCCCGAGAACAAAATAATCTCTATAATGGTAAATCTCGTCATATAAGGAGACAACATAAAGCCATCAGACATATGATCTCAACTCGTGTCATTACCATCGATTACATCAAGTCAACTGACAAACTAGCAGATCCTTTTACCAAAGGTCTGTCTCGAGATCAAGTGGTAATATCATCAAGAGGAATGGGTTTAAAGCCTATGAACTAAAAAGAAATCTGGTGGAAACCCTACCTACATGACTGGAGAGATCCCAAGAAGTAGATTCCAAGGGACAACAAAATCAGAAAATATCTTCACAGCGTACTATGAGCATTACGGCTCTACGTAATTCCTAGGATGACATATAGTGCAACCCATAGAAAGTTATGGATAAGTTTAAGAAATTTTAATGATTTGAGTCTAATAATTGGTTGATAAGTGAAGTAGTACGGGTTACTTCTGTACATCCAAATATTTGCCAAATCACCTAGTGAGTGTGAAATAAAGGCCCTTTCTAGGAGAATGAAGGTAAGGGTATACTCTCCAAGTTCACTTATGAATTACTAGGCAAAGTTGAAGGCCACAATGAACACAATAGAGAGCTTAGTTCTACTAGAAAGTAAGCTAGGTTATATTTGTTGTTTAGGTTTACATTAAATTTTCGGGTGGTTCAAGACATCATGTTCACCTCCTGGCCAAGTAAACCCGACATATATTAACAATGAGTGGTTCAAAGCTGAAAAATGCTATTTACTCAAGTACATTGCATTTTTGTCCACACCTTCAAAAGTCCGTAAGTCTATCTAGTCTAGAGGATAAGTCTAGTCTGTAGAGTCCATCGAGTCATATGTTTAGAGTCATGTCTATTTATGTGGGGGATTGTTGGGCCAACATATTTTGGGCATTAAAACCTAATGGCTTAATGGACCTTAAGTTGGGATAAGAGAATGAGAAATGGGAATGGGCCTAAGCCTCTTGAATAGCAAGTCTCTTGGAGAGCAAGCCAGTCTCTTGGAGAGCAAGCCTCTTGGAGAGCAAATCTCTTGGGGATCAAGACTCTTGGAGACCAAGTCTCTTCATCCATATAAGTTGAGCTCCTCTTCTCATTGTACACACAGTTTTTCATACGAAAAACATAAACAATTATCCCACGTTTTAGTCTTTAGTCCGAGAGTATAGAGTAGACACAAGGATCCGTAGATTATATTGTTTGGTGTATCGTCAATGGTCTCACACAGTTCTATCATGGGACTCTTAAATGCATACAACCAAATACACTACAAGCGTTTATTGAGTTAAGGTAACAAGACTACTATCTCAACTCGGGATTTGCTGTTACCTTATCATTTGTTATTATCGTTTATAGCATTCATATTATCGCTAGATTTGATTCGAGATTATAGGCTCTACAATAGTTCCATTGGCAAAAATTTATGGAGAAAGTGATTGATTCCAAACTTCTTTTGCAAATTGGCAGTGTAAGAAGATCAATAAAATACTAAAACTATTAAATTATAATCCCAAGAGACTGATTGGGGTATCAACCATTGAGGATGCTTTTAAATCTACAACACATAGGAAAATAGTTAGATAGGTTCCTCTAATTCATGGAGTAAGTTGTGAAAGCATTGGGTCCAAAAGGCTCATAACCAAATAAAATTGTCTCAGTCCTAGACCTAAACCCATAAGATAGCCTGACTTAACTAAGGTTTGGAGACCTAGGACGCTGCCATCTGGCCATATCTCGTCTGACACAGAAGAACTCCAACACGACGAGAATAGAGAATCCAGTAACACTACTTTGCTTTAATCTTGATTGTAACGCCCATGTTAAAGGGACTATTCGGCGGCTCAAAGTCGACTATGACAGAGTTGAAATAAACTTTTGCATATCCACTTTGGTAGATCTGTTTCTTGGAGCAACGTTACCTCAAACATGGTGGTGAAGGTGGTGAGGCTTTAGATCTAGCCCCAAGCTTTCCAGAGGGGAAAAATATAGATATAAGAGGTTGGGGCTAGAAGCATAAAGAGATAGATGGTGAAATAGAGGGTCTCGATAGTTAATTATCGTCAGAAAAGTCTGAGTCACAGAGAACTCGTAGTGAAGCTCTGCCTGAGCAATCCTATGGCACCGTCAAGAAGAACCACGAAGGCATAAATCATGTCAGAGAGAAACAAAACAACAAAATAGAAAGACCAGAGGAGAAGAAGAAGAGAAAAAAAACAAAAAATGGCGGAAATGAATGCTAACACCGGCGGGAGGAGCCTCCGCCAACATTAAAGACATGAATAGATGAAGGTGTCTCAGATATCGTGCCTAAGAAAAAATATGAAGACATTTTCTTATAAAATAGGTTATATTTTTTTTCCCAACTTGTACTAACTTAAATATGGTTAAAAGAAATGGGAACAAAAATAATGCACACCAATAGGCATGTGGGAGAATATATGAACAAAGCTCAAATTAAAAAGTTGAAGAGCTCATAAGAGAATCTAGCGTATTCTTCACGATAATCTGAATATACTTCCTTGTATTTGGGATGTGGCCATATTAGTATTGGAGCCATGATGGTGCTCCAAAAACAATGTATGATTGATACGTAAAATATTTGATGCCACTTTTAGGCCTCTATATTCCTCTCTTGGTGTACTAGAGTATGTTGCCATTCGCTAATTGCGTGGAGATGTTCTCGAATGATTGCATAAGTCAATTGTAGCTTATGGTGATTGATCATTTGGCTGAAGCTTTACAACATGTTATATGAGCTTCTTTCAAAGATCACATTTTGTTTGTGTGTATAGCGTATACTCTGATGCTCATAGCAAGCTTAGGAGTTCTGTTTGGTCGTGACAGAATACATTGGAAAAGGCACAGATTCCATGAAGGATAGATTTGTCAAAATGATGTAGTATTCCAGTGCGCTTCGTATGATAGTTTCAGTTGCAACTGCCAATTCGTAAAATTTGTGAAAAGTGTCGGCTAACCCGTAGGAGGGGGATAACTATAGCCTATAGATAGTAAGGTTACTTCTCTTTCCTTTTTCCGATTGGTTCATTCTTAGGTGAGTAGCAGAACTTCTTCCTGTCGGGCAGAGCTGAGCTCTGTGTGGCTTTATGAGCTTGATACCAATCTTCTTCTTTCCAGTGCTTTTCAAATCATGTTACACACTTCCCACTTTGTTTTTTCAAAGATCATGATATTATGTGCTTTCCAAATAATCCATATGAACAATTGTATTGCTGTGTAAATATGGCTATTTACTCTATAAACAAATTAGATCTTACGAATATATTGGATATTCCAAGAAAACAGAGTTATTAGAGAATCATCTCTCTAGTAATTAAAGTCCAGAGTCTTCCAACAGAGTTATTATGGACTCAATTTATGTCCATAAACTATGCAATGGCCATCGTTACTAATCCCTCGTGATTGTAAGTGTTCAGCCACAGTAAAAGCACCGAAAAGTGATTCCCGTAGGAAATGGCAAATCTTTGAGGTTGTTTGTGCCTTTCATATTCTATCCTACGTTTGTATCTCCACATATGGCCTGGTTAGATTGCTTGGTTGCAAGTTGGTATCTATTGCGAGTATTGTAAGCATTGTTGCTACTCTGAGACTAAATGTAGTTGTCTTCTCTGCCATTATGGATTGTTAAGCTAGCTATGAGCTAAATATCTCTTGTTGTAGATAGCTCCTGCAATTTGTGCAGTTTATTGTGCTGTTCCAAAGATCCATGACTCTCATATTTTCATCTGTTGTAATACTCCTGGAATTTAGGATCCTTGGTAAACCGTCATTGAGCCATTTCTCTTTACAGACCTTAGTTGACTGGCCATTACCAAGCTTTTTAATCAATCATGTTTGCAGTAGATCTCTTTCAAACAATATGTTTCGCTATACAAAATGATATGATAATAGATCAGCAGCTTGAACCGGAGCAAGGAAAAGAGGATGAGCTTGGACCAGAACAAGCCCAACAAGCGATAGAGCTAACAAGTGGACCTATACTCGAGATAAAGCTAGATAACTCAAGCAGGACGTTAGTACACTTCTAAGACAGGATGAGAGCAACCTTTGTTACATAGCTATTCCGACCACACTGCTCTTGATTCTAGCCGAGTAAAGTTTTCAATGGGAGGTGTGTTCTCTTGCACTCTTTTCCTTTGTCTAGTTTTGTCTCACTGGATTTTCTAGACCAAGGTTTTAGTTAGGCTTGTTAAACACACACTATTTCATTTATCTTCATTGACAACATGCTAAGAAGGGTTCTAAGGAGGAGATTTAGCTCAGTTATGAAGTTGGGCCTTTTTATTTAAGTTGTGACACTTAGGTCTTTGTATTTTCCCCAATATGTTTCTTCTACGCCAATTTTCGTGGCTCTGTTCCTTTAAATACTTTGAATCCTAGTTTGTTTTACTTTATCAAATATTTTTATAAAAAACCCTCTTATTTGTTTGATCCTGAAGTTATAGCCTTCTCAATCTTTGAATTAGTATGTCAAATCTATTAAGAAACGAGCCCAGGAAATCTAGAGGATTATCCATCACTTTTGGAAATTATAAGCAATCCATATTCCATAGTTCGTCTATCAAATCCGCTTCAAATTGCCTCAAACTTTACCAGTTTGTTATTCTACCATCCAACATTCATACTATTAGTTTTCAGCTGTACTCGACCACTATACTCAAGCGAAAAGGGTCGAGTGTCCATTTTGAAGTATCCAGAACAACTAGCAATTTGAAGAATTGAAAGATCTCATCACCAACGATCTTACAGAGAGATTCATGGTCAATTGTTCATAGGAACGATTCAAGTGGTACCAAAGCCTCCTTTGTATCATGTTGTTTCGAGAAGATATTTCATCTTTGTTGTGTTTATTTCACGAGAACGTCAGACCTATTATCAAGTCTGTGTAGGAAACCATTAAACTTGTTAGATCTGTTTGATTAATCCATACAACTAGACTTTACAATCATTCTGAGCATATAACATTTCAGTTTCCATCTTAAGATTGTTTATATTCTTTTGAAATCTGAGCATGACGTTTAAACTTCTAGGTTGCAGAATCATATTTTAACTGTTTCAAATTCGTTTTTGCCTTTCAAAGATCAGTTCACTTGCTTCTCTTTGCGGTTTGTTGTAGCACGAGCTATGGCAGGAGAGGAACCAAAAGAAGGAACAACAAATAATGAGTTTATGTTGGAAGCTCTCATAACAACCAAGAGTAACAAGATGAATCAGATGTTTGAATACAGAAAAGAGAAACAAAATCCTTCTAAACAAGTGCCTAAGACTAACGATGTTGCTAACAAAAATGGCAACAACACACCACTGCAACAACAACAGGATGATAAAGTGCATAATGTGCATGATAGAGGATGTAGATTACTATGGTAGTAACAATTCTCATCATAGTCATCACATCAAGAAACATGTAAGAGAAGAAGCACCTCAGCTATCCAATGTCTCTCATGGACTTAAGTTGAAGATTCTAGCCTTTCATGGAAAGAGTGATCCAGATGCTTATCTAGAATAGGAGAATAAGATTAAGTTGGTGTTTAAGTGTTAGTATTACACAGAAGAGAGTATGGTTCGATATGCAACAACTAAATTCTATGACTATGCACTCAGCTGGTAGGATTAGTTGGTTATAAACAGAAGGAGAAGTGGAGAACTGATAGTTCGTAGTTGGAAAAAGACGAAACAGTTGTTGAGGAAAAGTTTTGTACCTAGCCATTACCATAAAGAGTTGTACACTTGACTAAGGAACTTAACATAGGGAACCAGATTAGTGGACGAGTATTAGAAAAAGCTAGAAGACAATGTCACAGTTTATGGGAGGACTTAACCATGATCTCGTTGATCTTCCGGAGGTAAGTGACTATGTAGACATTAAGGAGTTTCTTCACAAGGCAGTAGTGTATGAGAAATAGCTCAAGAGAAAGAGTACTCTATGCAATTACAACTCCACCAGGTCGAGTTATGTTAGAGAGTCAAGAACCAGTTTCCAAACGAATGCAAAACCAAACCACAAAATAGAGGATAAGTCAATTGTTAAACCGATCACTTTAAAGGAGTCTAAGAACCCATAAAGTCAAACATTAGAGCTAAAGATCTCAAATACTTTAAGTGTCATTGGTTGGGACACCATGCTAGTGATTGTTATAATAACCGAGTAATATGGCTAAGAGCTGACAGAGAGTATAAATATGAGGATGAGAAATCTGATGAGCCATCAGATTGAGATTATGAACCACAGCCCAAGGGTCCTCTCCTTGTGACCATGAGATCACTTAGTGTCATTACCAAAGCCACATAACGAAAGCAGAGGGAGAATCTGTTCGATACTCGAGGTATTATCAAAGATAAGGTCTACAATATGATCATAGATGGAGGTAGATGTACCAATGTTGCTAGAAAGATTATGTTTTATAAACTAAGACTCAAGGAGATCCCACATCCACGACCTTACAAGCTGTAGTTGTTGAATAATGATGGAGAACTGGTTGTACACAAACAAGTACAAGTTCCGATGGCTATTGGGAAGTCCCAAGATGAGATTCTATGTGATGTTCTGCCTATGGAAGCATTTCATATTTTGCTTGGTTGACCTTGGCAATCATACCACAATGTGGTACATGATGGATTCACAAACTAACACAACTTTGAGTTTAATGGAAGAATTACAGTTCTGCTACCAATGTCTCTACATGAGGTCTACATGGATCAGCTGAAAATGAGATAGAAAGAGGGCTCACCTATAGCTACTATTAAGGCCAAGACTCATTCAAAGGAAAGTTCCAAAACTAATCTTCTTTTTGTGTTTAAAGAAACCTTAGCTACTTCACCTGTTTTAGAACTAGTTTTGTCGAGTAGTCTTGTCAATGTATTGTAGGAGTTCCAAGAAGTTTTTCTAGAGGAGATACCAGAAGGATTACCACTAATTAGGAGAATTGAGCATCAAATCGTTTTCATTCTAGGAGCTTCTCTACCAATCAAAGCTGCATACAGAATGAACCCTGTGGAGACCAAGGAAATTGAAAAAAATGATGGAACTGATGAACAAAGGACACATTAGAGAAAGTACGAGTCTTTGTGTTTTACCTGTACTACTCTTACCAAAGAAAGATTACAGTTGGAGAATGTGTGTCAATTGCAAATCCATCAATAGCATAACAATGAAGTATCAACACTCTATTCCTAGGCTAGATGATATGCTAGATGAGTTGCATGGATCTAGTGTGTTTTCCAAGGTTGATCTTAAGAGTGGATATCACCATATTAGAATGAAAGAGGCGGATGATTGGAAAACTGCATTCAAAACAAAAAAAGGGCTCTGTAGGTGGTTAGTAATGCCATTTGTACTAACTAATACACCTAGCACGTTTATGAGACTCATGAATCATGTTCTGAGAGAATATATAGGTGTCTTTGTGGTTGTATACTTTGATGACATTGTGGTGCATAATAAGAGTCCATGGGATCATGTGCAGCATCTGAAGTTGGTTTTAGAGGCACTTAGGAAGGAAAAACTCTTTTCTAATGCACCTTTGTAACAAATAACTATGTATTAGGTTTTGTTGTCTGTGCAGATGGAGTTAAGGTGGATGAAGAAAAGGTTAGAGCAATCAAAGATTGGTCGAGTCCCAAGACTGGGAGTAAAGTCCACACCTTCCACGACATGGTTGGGTTCTATCAGAGATTTCTGAGGGACATTAGCACCTTGGCTGCTCCATTGACGGAAGTAATTAAAAAGGACGTAGACTTTAAGATGGGAACAAACACAAGAGAATGTATTCCAAGGTTTGAAAGAGAAGCACACCAATGCTCCCATTCTTTCTCTACCAGATTTTCTTAAAACTTTTGAAATTGAATGTGATGCATCTGGTGTGAGAATTGGTGTTATTCTTATGTAGGAAAAGAGACCCATTGCATACTTTAGTGAAAAGCTTGGAGGAGCCATGCTGAACTATCCTAGTTATGATAAAATTTGTATGATCTGGTGAGGGTCTTACAAACGTGGAAACACTATCTATGACCTAAGGAGTTTGCCATTCACATAGATCATAAGTCCTTGATGTATTTTTAAAAGGACAGCGGAAATTGAACAAGAGACATGCTCGCTATGGTGAATTCATAGAAACCTTTTCATATGTGATCAACTATAAGAAAGGTAAGGATAATATTGTAGCCGACACATTATCCAGAAGGTATGCTCTTTCTTAACTCCTTTAAGGTTAAATTGATGGGTGATGAGTATGATTTTTAACGGTTTTAGAGCCCTATTTTAGGTTTTTTTGCGTTTGATTAGATAGCTTTTCCATGCATTCCGGTCAATTTAGGTTAGTTTTGCACTTTTTGCACTTGCATTTGGAGTTTTGGAGTCTTTCTAGGAAAGAGAGAAAAAAGGAGCTTAAAATGGAGCTAAAGCTATTAGAGCCATCTGCTAAGGAAAAGGAGTTGCTCAGACTCGGATCGCTGCCTCATGGTGCGCAGGGTGAGGGTCGCTCAGTTCACTAACGGAAGGAAACCTCAGTCGCTAGCCTCAGTCTATCTACCGCGAGGAGAAACAACTTACCACACTCGGACCATTCCACTTGGCCTCAGTCTGCGAGGACAAAGCAAAAGAATGCTCCTCGGTGTCCAAGCTCGCCAAGTGACAGCGAGGAGAAGATTTCTAGCTAACCGACTTAGTTTGGTTTGATCATTAGGGTTATGCAAATAACCCTATAAATACTCCTTAATCATCATTTTATAGCTCATCTAATGTTTTAGCAAAAGAAACTCTCTCTAATTTTTGTTGTAGCTTTTATTATTGCTCATAAGGTACTTTGTTGAATCCTTTTATACTTTAATGAATTAAGTTTGCTTAGATCTTCATCTTTTACTTTATGTTCTTTACTTTATTATTGCTGTTTATGCTTATGAATATGAAATCTCCCTTGATCCTCCACTCTTAATCCATGATGAGTAAGTAGATCCTTGTCGATCTTGAGGATAGGGAGACCAGAGGTGAAACCCCGATCCACTCGCCTAGCAAACATGAATTAGATCTGATCTCTTCTCATATGACCGAGTTTAAGGCCGATCTCTCCCTGATCAAGAGAGATCTGATTTGGGCCNAGGAGAGATCTAGTATGTGGATTAAATCATTAGATGTATTGGGCTGGACTTTAAGCTTTTGATCCGGCATAATCGCGGCTAGTGTCGTAATGGATCAACCGGATCGGAAAGGGATCCTCACCATAAGAATGGGTGGATCTAGCTTGTCCCGGTCTAGAGACCGCTGTATATAGCTAGACGAGGTCAGATCGGCAAGTTCACCGTCGCTCAATCACCTCTTATCCTCTAAATTCATATTTATTATCTTCATTTATCCTTTGCTAGTTTATTGCTCTGTTTTATGAACATTTCCCTGTTTTACATCATATTGCTTTGTTTTTATTTTGTCCTTTAGTGAACTTTGTNCTCATAGAAATATGACTTACCCTTGTGACAGATCGGTAAGCTATCTGAACTAGAATCAGGTACCAGATAAGTTGTTTGCTTGCATAACTGAGTATTAGTTCGACAACCCACCTACTTATTACCATACCTCAATGATTTGATAGCATAGGCCAAAAAAACCATCTTATCAAATTGGTGCCGTTACCAAATCAGTTTTTGCTTGTTCCAACTTATAGTCTGCTAGTTTTAGGATCAGATCCATTGTTTTTTCTTTTAACTCGTCTGTATTTCCCTAAGCTTGGATCCCTATGGACCAGGCCTCAAGTTTATTGACGAGTTGTCTTTTCTGTCTTTGCAGGCCTCGCAGGTTCCCTTGACACTTTCCAACCGAGGCCAGAAACAGATTACACATCCTCGCTCCAACTCCAGCGAGTTGTGACAGCGAGTGGTTAGTTTAGTTTGCTCGGTGGATGAAAACATGGTCTAAAGGTTCCCAAAACCTTCCCCCACCCACAGACGACATCAACCAACTTGTCTGTGAGATTCGTCGTCTCCGCAACACGATGCATCAGCCACAACCAGATTTGGACAACTCTATATCGGGAACGACATCGGATGGTACTCCTCCGTTGTTCAATGAAGCCGCCCAACAGGCGCGAGCACAGAACCCCGCTTGTCGCCCTCGCTGTATTGGCGCGAGTGATGCGCCGAGTGCTCACACCATACAAAATGGGATCCAACCGCTGGCGATCCAGAACAACAATTTCGAGATCAAGAGTGGTCTAATCTCAATGGTGCAGAATAATAAGTTCCATGGTCTACCCTCGGAGGACCCCCTCGACCACCTCGACGAGTTCGAGAGACTCTGCTCGCTCAGTCCAATCAATGGAGTGAGTGAGGATGCGTTGAAGTTTAGGCTCTTTCCCTTCTCNTTGAAGCTTTGACTCTTTCCCTTCTCTCTTGGGGATCGAGCACATCAGTGGGAGAAACACCTTCCCGCTGGATCGATAACATCTTGGCCGGAGTGTAAACAATTGTTTCTCACCAAGTTCTTCTCAAATTCACGTACGACAAAGCTCTGGAATAGCATCTCCAACTTTGTTCAGCAAAGCAGCGAGTCTTTGGCCGAGGCTTGGGATCGGTACAACACTTACCGGGCTCAGTGCCCTCATCATGGCTTTAGAGAGGATACCATCCTCAATAACTTTTACCGTGGAGTACTCCCGAGGATACGCATAATTCTGGATACCGCAAGTCATGGGAGCTTCCTCCAACAAGATATCACTGAGGGCAGTGCATTGATTAAGAACCTCGCCTTAGCCGATGGCCAGTATGGCGAGGACTATGACCGAGCGGTAAGGGGAACTTCCGATTCCGACACCTCTGCAAGGAAGGAGTTAAAGCAACTCCATGAGAAGCTGGATAAATTGGTGATGGTACACACTAAGCATGTGAACTTGGTAGAGGAGGAGGTATTTGAAGATAATGAGGAAGAGCAATTGGAGGAGGTTTGTTTTGTCCCAAAACCAGAGTGGATCCAAGTAATGTGTAAACTATAAGCAGAATCCGAACCTTAGCTATCGGAGCACGAATG
>OVBA01003688.1:0-26683 GCA_900406435.1 Lepidium aucheri | reverse complement strand
CAAAATAATCCAAGGTCCAAAACACATCAATTCTGGTCGTTTTACTTTTAATCCACCCGTTCGGACACATACCTAACTCTTGTTTGAACGAGAACCCTTGTTTGAATGTGGACACCTCTTGTCGTAACGCGAACCAAAATTGTCCAAACACTGACCAAACTTGTCTTAAACCTTAAACCTTGTCCAAAACTAGACACAACATGTCTGAACCTCCTAGGTTCATGTCCGAACGACCGTGCGGTCCGATCCGGACCATGCTGTCCGAACCACTAGGTTCTTTCCAAATCCTAGGTTCTTGTCCTAAATTCCGTCCTTAGCTTATTTTCCATGGTTTTGTCCAATTTCGATCATCCCGTGGCTTCCAATGCCTTTTCTTATCCAGAACAAGCCTTTTGGCCATGTTCGGTTCACCCGTACGCGCCAAATACATGTACCGCACCTAGTGCATTCTTGGGTCAGCCAAACATGGGTTTTACAATTCTCCCCCCACTACAAAGGATTCGTCCTCGAATCTAAATGGTGGACGGTCCAACCATCTTGTGTGTCAAATAAATTGGGGAAACTTTCCCTCATTCTAAGTTTCAATTCCCAAGTAGTCTCAAGTTCCCCATCACAATCCCATTCAATTTGCACAATTCGGGTTTTCTTCCTACGATCCACTTTGATCTATCTATCTAGGATTCAGATTTGATTCCCTTCAATTGTCAAGTTCTCTCTTAAGTTCCTTGGGGTTCCCTCAAAAACTGGTTCTCCACTTCCTAAGCACTTCTTTAACATTGCGACATGGAACACGTTGTGAAACGTTTCTAATTCTATGGGTAACTCAATCCTATACGCCAGTTTTCCAACCCTTTCCAGAACTTTATAAGGCCCCATGTACCTTGGTGCCAACTTTGCTGATCGCATAGTCCTTTCTTTCCCTTTATACGATACGGTTTTGAGGTAAACGAAGTTACCTACTTCGAATTCAAGTTGTTTCCTTCTCTTGTCCGCATAGCTCTTTTGTCTATCCTGAGCTGCTTTCATATTGAGCTTAACCATTCGGATCTTTTCAGTTGTGTCCTCAATGAAGTCTCTTCCATAGATACTATGCTCCCCCACTTGTGTCCAACATAATGGGGTTCGGCAAGGCCTTCCATACAATGCCTCATATGGTGACATTCCAATAGTAGCATGGTAACTATTACTATAAGCAAGTTCAGCCAAAGGTAAGTGTTCCTCCCACTTACCTCCCCAATCCAACACACTTACCCGCAACAAGTCCTTGAGTGTTTGGATTTTCCTTTCGGATTGTCCATCCGTTGGCGGGTGATAGGTTGTACTTGTGTGGACCTTTGTCCCTAAATTAGTTTGAAGAGCTTTCCAAAAAGCCAAAACAAACTTACTGTCCCTGTCCGAGACAATACTTGCGGCTGCCCCATGCAACCTAATGATCTCTCTTACATAGATCTCGGCCAACTTTTCAGCCCTATTTGTTCTATTGACTGCAAGAAAGTGTGCGGACTTTGTCAACCTATCCACTATTACCCATATTGAATCCTTTTTATCACACATGGGAAATTCCGTGATGATATCCATAGTTATCATATCCCATTTCCATTCCGAGATAGGTAAACTTTGCAATAGTCCACTACGAACTTGGTTTTCAGCCTTAACCAATTGGCAAGTTGGGCATTCGGATATCCAATTAGCCACATCATGTTTCATTCCTGTCCAATGGTAGTACCTTTTCAAGTCACGGTACATCTTTGTTGATCCCGGATAGATTGCTAACTTAAACCCATGTGCCTCCTTAAGGATTTCATCCTTTAATCCCTGATCATTAGGAACACACACACGACCATTAACCAAAATAGTCCCATTGTTCGAAGTTGATATTCAATTCTATCATTCCCTGCAACCTTTTTCAAGTTCTCATCTTTTTTGCCTTAAGTTCAGATCTACTTGAGTGAAGATGTACTTCAAACTCTTATGGTCCGTGAATACTTGGATCTTCCCACCATAAAGATAGGATCACCTCATGTTTCCTCAATTGTGGTGATGCATAAGCGATCACATTCCCATGCTGCATCAAAACACAGCCCAATCCCATTCGTGATGCATCCGTGTACACCACATACGGTTTGTTTGGTTCCGGCAATGCTAAAACCGGAGTACTAGTCAACATATCCTTGAGTTTTGTGAAGCTCTCTTCACATTACTAGGTCCAAATAAAAGGGACATCCTTCCCTATAAGTTGAGTCATAGGCTTAGCCATCTTTGCCAAGCCTTTCACGAACCGTATATAGTAACCAGCCAATCCAAGAAAACTCCTTACCTCTGTTACGTTCAAGGGTCTAGGCCAACTCGAGATTGCCTTCATCTTTTCTGGATCCACAGACACTCCTTTGTCCGAGACCACATGACCCAAGAATCCTACTTCCCTTTTCCAAAAGCTACACTTACTTATCTTTCCAAACAATTTGTGTTCCCGTATTTTTCCCAAAACTATCCTTAAGTGGCCCTCATGTTCCTCAAAGGACTTCGAATACACCAAGCTAANAGTACACCAAGATATCATCTATGAAGATGATCATGAACTCGTCCAAGAATTCTCTTAACACATTGTTCATTAGTTTCATGAAGGCAGTCGGTGCATTGGTCAGCCCAAATGGCATAACCAAAAACTCATAGTGTCCATACCTTGTCCGGAATGTTGTTTTCCGGATGTCATGTTCTGCAATTGGGATATAATGATAACCTGAAGCCAAATCAATTTTGGAGAACCAAGTAGCACCTCTAAGTAGGTCTAACAACTCATCCACTCGTGGAAGAGAGTACTTGTTCTTTACCGTCACTCTATTCAATCCACAGTAGTCAATACACAACCTGAAGGTTCCATCCTTCTTTTTTACAAATAGCACCGGTGCACCCCATGGTGAACTACTCAGTCTTGTAAACCCCTTATCCATTAGTTCACAAAGCGGCCTTTTCAATTCAGCCATCTCCGCTGGCGCCATTCGGTATGGTGCATTGGAGATAGGCGTCGTTCCGGGTTCTATTTCAATTGTCAATGGATCAGACCATTTTGGTGGTAGTCCCGTGACTGCTGCAAACACATCTTCGAATTCATTCACCATTGGAATGTCCTTAAGGTCTGTTTCCAGTCCAACTTAAACCGTTGAGATCATAACTAAGTACGCCTCACATCCTTTCTCGATCATCCGTTCTGCTTGAACAGCCGAAACAATCAAACTACCTGACGTGGGTTGGATTCCTTGATACACCAATCAATTTTCCCTATTCTCAAAATCAACTCTACCAGGATAACAATCTATTCGTGCCTTGTACTTTCCAAGCCAATTCATTCCTAAGATCACATCATAAAGTTCTACTTCACAAATCACAAGGTCAGCCGGCATGTTCACTCCTTCTATGAGCACGGAGACGTTTCCAACATCCCCTAAGGCATCCATTAGTTGCCCACCAGCTGCTCGGACTAACAACCCACTACTTACTCCAGAATCTTTCTTAAATTCGCCAATACCAATCATTCTCGGGTGCACAAAACAATGTGACGCCCCAGAATCAAACAACGCATGGGTTTCCACACCACCCATGATTACGGTTCCTACACATTATCTCTTCTTCCATTACAAGTACTAACCATCTACAGTTACAACATTAGCTAGGTTATTAAACTACCTTAACTTAGCCCGGTTCACATAACACATATCACACTTACCATGAGACCTTAGCGTAAGGAGGGTGGATATCATTCATCTAACCTATTCATACACTTCCCAACTATCCTAGAATTAACCTGGATCTGATACCAAATTGTAATACCCCAACTCATTAAACTCGCATTCCAACACATTCTAGTAAGGCCTTGGGCAGACCATACACTTAACTAATTCATGTTACATTATTCACTAAGTCAAAATTCGATTATAAAGATGTGACAAGCCCAAGCAATTCATAAAACTCGGTTCCATTCTTATTCATTACTAAATTCAGGGTTCCGTAATCACGAAGTGATAAACATAACAAATTGAAATCGGTACTAGCATCAAGTTCAACTTAAATAACATAAAAATAACTCCCAAATCCCATCCCTAAATCCACCTCCTCTCCGTCCCGCCTTGGTCTCGCTCCTATTAGCCACTTTCTCGATCTTTGGTCGGATCATTACCTACAATCACGCAGATTTAAGCAAAAGAATTGCTTAGTGGTACGGTCATCCCGTCCCACTAGGCTATAACCAGAACACGCATTCAATAACAAATCAAGCAAAACCAGAGAACAATCAGGATTTTAGGGTTTGCTCAACAATTAGTTTAACTACCCGGGGTACATCCGGATCAGCCAAAGTGACCTTTAAGTCAAGAACAATAATCACATCATATCACAAATTTAGGTCTGAACCCTAAGGTTCACAAGTCACAGGTCCAAACACTATGTTTGCAATTCAGAGGTCATGAACCACACGGTTCTCACTCACAATTTCGACCCACATGGTCCTTCCATTCACAATCAATCATTCAACTTAACAATTATAGGGTTCCATTAAACCTATTACCAAACACGGATCTACGTCAAACTCACGGTCCCGAACTCACAGGGTTCTTAATCCCAATTTCAGGTTCGAACCCTAAGGTTCACAAGTCACAGATCCGAACACATGGTTCGCAAGTCACAGGTCACGGTTCTCAATCAGAATACCAACCCATATGGTCCTTCCATTCACAATCAATCATTCGACCTAACCATTCTAAGATCCTACTTAACCTATTACCAAACAAGATTTCTAGGTCAAATCCTCACAGTCACGAACTCACCTTTGTCTTAGACTCTATCGGGTTCCTTTTTGTTCTATGGGTTCGAATTGCCAATACTAGCAAAACCGTCAACTCAATTTGACCTCTTTCCTTGCCTAAAATAGATTGATCTCTCTCAGCCTCCTTCTAGTTCTATCTCTCTTATTTTTAGGTCAACTTGTGCGGATTCCCTTTTTAGGGTGGATTAAGGCTCCTATTTATAACCCTTGGGTAACCTAATCCCTAACCCTAATTCCTTTAGTTGGACCGGGCTCAAGCCCATTCAAAATAATCCAAGGTCCAAAACACATCAATTCTGGTCGTTTTACTTTTAAGCCACCCGTTCGGACACATACCTAACTCTTGTCCGAACGAGAACCCTTGTCTGAACGTAGACACCTCTTGTCCTAACGCGGACCAGACTTGTCCAAACACAGACCAAACTTGTCTTAAACCTTAAACATTGTCCAAAGATAGACACAACAAGTCCAGAACCTCCTAGGTTCATTTCTGAACTTGGACCAATCATGTCCAAACGACCGTGCGGTCTGATCCGGACCATGCTGTCCGAACCACTAGGTTCTGTCCAAATCCTAGGTTCTTGTCCCAAATTCCGTCCTTAGCCTATTTTCCATGATTTTGTCCGATTTTGATCATCCCTGAGGCTTGCAATGCCTTTTCTTGGCTAGAACAGACCTTTTGGCCATGTTCGGTTCTCCCGTACGTACCTCACCTAAGGCGTTCTTGGGTCGGCTGATCGTGGGTATTACACTAACTCTCTTGTTTTTGACTCATGTGCTTCTTACCACTTTTTTAGTAACATTAAGCTTATAGAGAGCATTAAACTAGCACTTATACCCTCAAAGAGCGTCTAACTCTCTTGTTATTGACTCACGTGCTTCTCACCACTTGTTTACTAACCTTAAGTTTGTAGAGAACGTTGAACTAGCACTTATACTCTCACAAACCGTCTAAATCTCTTGTTATTGGCTGATGTGCTTCTCACCACTTGTTTAGTAACCTTAAGTTGATATAGAACATTGAACTAGCACTTATACGCACGCAAACGATCTAACTCTCTTGTTATTGACTCATGTTCTTCTCACCACTTGTTTAGTAACCTTAAGTTGATAGAGAACGTTGAACTATCACTTATACTCTCACAAACCGTCTATCTCTCCTGTTATTGACTTATGTGATTCTCACACTTGTTTAATTAAATTAAGTTGATAGAGAACGGTCAACTAGCACCTACTACTCTCACAAACCATCTAACTCTCTCGTTATTGACTTATATCCTTCTTACCACTTGTTTGGTAACATTAAGTAGATAGAGAACATTGAACTTGCACTTTCTATTCTCATAAACCGTTTAACACTCTTTTTATTGCCTCATGTGCTTATCACCACTTGTTTAGTAACCTTAAGTTGATAGTGTAGTTGAACTAGCCGTTACTACCCTCACAAATCATGTAATTCACTTGTTATTGACTTATGTGCTTCTCACCACTTATTTAGTAACCCCAAATTGATTGAGTAGTTGATCTAGCACTTAATACTCTCACAAACCGTCTAACTCTCTTGATATTGACTCATGTCCTTTTCACTACTTATTTAGTAACCTTAAGTTGATAGAGAATGTTGAACTCGCACTTACTACTACCATCTAACTCTCTTGTTATTGACTTATGTGCTTCTCACCACTTGTTTAGAAACCTTAAGTTGATAGAGAATGTTGAACTAGCACTTACTACTCTCTCAAATCGTCTAACTCTCTTGTCATTGACTCATGTGCTTCTTACCACTAGTTTAGTAACCTTAAGTTGATACAGAACGTTGAACTAGCACATAAAACTCTCACAAACCGGCTAATTCTCTTGTTTTTACTCATGTGATTCTCACCACTTGTTTAGTAATCTTAAATTGATTGAGAACGTTGAACTAGCACTTACCACTCTCACAAACTGTATAACTCTCTAGGTATTGATTTATATGCTTCTCACCACTTGTTTAGAAACCTTAACTTAATGGAGAACACTAAACTAGCATTTACTACTGTCTCAAACTGTCTAACTCTCTTGTTATAGACTCATTTGCTTCTTACCACTCTTTTAGTAACCTTAAGTTGATAGAGAATGTTGAACTATAACTTAAAACTCTCACGAACTGGCTAACTCTCTTGTTTTTGACTCATGTGCTTCTTACCACTTGTTTAGTAACCTTAAGTTGATAGAGAACGTTAAACTTGCATTTATACTCTCACAAACCGTCTACCTCTCTTGTTATTGACTCATATGATTCTCACACTTGTTTAGCTCGATTAAGTTGATAGAGAACAGTGAACTAGCACTTAATACTCTCACAAACCATCTAACTCTCTTGTTATTAACTTATGAGCTTCTCACCACTTGTTTAGTAACCTTAAGTTGATAGAGAACTAATATGTTTGGTATTTAACGTTCCTTAGGGCCATATGTTTGGTCGTTTTGCAATCATATAGATAGTATTCCCATCGTTTAGGGTTGTTTAGATATTTTTTGCACGTTTTGCATTTACAGTTTGCATTTGGAGTGAATTCAGGTATTCATGGAGCATTTTGGAGCCAAATGGATGTAAGAAATGGACCAGACGAACTTGGAGCACTTAGATGAACAAAGGGAGCTGGGAAAGGCAACACCTAGATCGCCTCGCACTTCAGCCTCGCACTATCCACAGCGAGGGCTAACTAAAGACAGACCCGCTAGGCGCAAAGTCCCCACCTTTATGTTGAAGCAACCCTCGGACCCCTGCCTCGTGATGAAGTGGCGAGTCTTGAGGCAAATTGAAGATGCGGGATGTGCCGCACCCCTTGGCCTCACTAATCTACCTGGGAGGACCGCCTCTTAGCAGTACCTCGTTGATGTCTTTAAGTCGGTTTGACCGAGTGCACTAGATTAAGATACACATGGGCTATAAGTACCTTTATAGCCCACAGAAACAGATCATGCACACTTTTATGTTAAATTTCCAGATCTAAAAGTTGTTTTCTCTCTGGTTTTTATGTCTTCTTCGCTGAATAATAATTTTAGTTGATATGAATAACAATTTGCAATTTCTTTTCTCTTGAGTTTTTGCTGAAGTTTCTTTAGCTCTTTTCTTTTATGTACTTTACTTTCGCCTCAAAGTTTGAGCTGTCACTCGTCATGAGTGAGTAGATCTGCCTTGGGTAAGGAGAAAATGTGGTAGATCAATGTAGATCTTTGGGAATCTAGGTTGCTTAAGCTTGAAATTGATGAGATCTTGCTAGATCTAGTGCTCTTAATGCCGATTTCATACTGGTTATTTGAAACTCGGATCTGCTCCATTTCCCCAAACTAGGTGTTTGTTGAAATTTTTGTCTAAGCTAGATTTAGGACAATCAAAATTTACGGAAAGAGATTGAATAACTTATGCGATTATTAGGCTTTTGTGGATCCAATTTTAATGTTTGCTTAATTTGATTTCCACTACTAGGGTAGGGTTGGAGTCTTATTTAGCAAAAGTCTATGATCACGAGAGTGACATAGATATAGTTGTATTCCTTGCTTGAGATCAATTTCCCTTGTGGTTTGTTAAGAATTCTAGTTTTCCCACAGCTAAGCATCGATCATTGACCGCATTCCCCATTACCCAACTTCATTCTTGTTGATTTTGCTTTCTAATATTTATTTTCTTTTTCATGCTATGTTTCTGATTTAGTTTTGTCTTATTATACCCTGTTTTTAGCCTTTACTTTATTTCTTTTTTTGGATAGATATTGAGAGAATTTTCATCCATAATTTAAATTTCTACTAGGAAGATTTGTTAGTCCAGATTGCTCATCAATGTTTTGAGTATTGGTTTGACATTCCCATCTACTTATCACAATACTTCAATGATTTAATCTTGTGAAGCTAAAAATTCCTTTATCAAATTGGCGTTGTTGCCAAATCGAATTTTATTGATTCAATTCGGAACTTTCTCTGTCTAGGATCAAGTTCGTGTTTTTATTATTCTAAATCATTTGTTTGTGCTTTAGAACTTGGAACTTTAAAGACCAAGTTCATATCCTATTGAAAAACTCGTTGTTTTTGCTGCATTTGTAGGCCTTGTAGGTACTCCTCGCAGGCCAAAACGGAGGGTAGTGCCACAAGAGACAACACAGACTTAACCTCTACGGGTTAAGCGAAGCCACTGGTTGGAATTCTGAGAATCCCTCGCAGGGTGTACTCGCTGTCAAGACTTGAGCCAAACCTACATTCCTTTTCTCGCCAGAATTACTCGCAATGGATACCTCACCTCCAGACGAGTATATAGAGTAGGACTACTAATGATGTCCCTGAACATAACAAGTCACAGAAGATAGGCGTAGCTGAAGAACCGAACGCCTATTCTCCATGGTATAGGATTCACCCACCACCCGTACCCAATAAAAAATTTGAGAACAAGGGCAGCCTTATTACTATGGTACAAAGCATAAGGTTCCACGGATTACTATGTGAGGACCCACTTGATCCCCTAAATGAATTTGAAAGACTGTGCAGAACAACTCAAATCGAGGGCTGAGCAATAACGAACTCAGACTTTGCTTGTTTCTGTTTTCCCTCGTGGAGAAGGCTCAGAACTGGGAAAAACATTTGTCTCCCAGCTAGATTACATAATGGGCCCAGTGCAAGAACGCATTCTTGACCAAGTTCTTTTCTACTTCCCGAATGACGAAGCTCTGCACAACCATATTCCACTTCTCCCAAAAGTGACTCTCACAGGCATGGGATCGTTTTAAAGACTATGTCTCTCAATGCCCACACTAAAGCGACACCATCGAGGCACTATATAGTACCTTCTATCGAGGCATCCGTTCTCGATATCGTACTCTCCTCGATACGGCTAGTAATGAGAATTTAATGCAGAAGTATGTAGCGGATAAAAGATGTTTTAGCGGTTTCTCCTATCAAATCATTAAGTGAGGTAAGTGAAGGTGAAATGTCGAACCAATACAGAAAATGGCTTACTGGCAAGCTATCTATGACCATATCCTAGTTCAAGCAAATCTAAACATTCTTTCACAATGCTAGATCATAGATAAACTAAACCAACAAATGAGCATAAAGGACAAAATAAGCTACAAGACAAAATAAAATCCGAGCATGAATAGTGAAACATAGAATTAGCTATAAAACAGAGTGCTATTGGAAATAGAGTTTCAAGCAAATGAGAAAGGAGGATCTAAATGATTGGGTGGTTGATCGGCGATGAACTCGGTGATCCCCCTCGTCGAATTTCTTTTGAGCGATTTCTAGACTAGGAAATGAGTTAGACCAATCTACTCTCGTGGAGAAGGTTTCGATCCGAACCGAATGATCCGTTCGACTCTTGCTGTGATCTCACCAATCCGGATGCATAAAGCTTGGCCTAAGTTTGTCTAATGGCTGATCCACATATTAGATCTCTCTTCGGCAGATTGAACTATCTCTAGTAATGATCTGGGCTTTCATTTTTGTTAGCGCTACCTTCCGGTTATGACCATCAAATCTAAGCTGATCAGGAAGAGATAGGCTTTAAGCACAACCTTACTAGAAGAGATTGGCGTTAATGATCAGCTAGCTAGAAGAGGGAATCATCGATTTCACCTCCGATCTCCCCATCCTCAAGATCCAAATGGATCTACTCGCTCCTCATTTTGAGAGGGATGAGCAATGGGGTAGATTCTGATAGCATATTCAAAGAAGAAAAACTAAGATGCAAAAGTAAAGAAGTAAAGCAAACAATCATCAACTAATTCATTCCATAATCAACAATCAATTCATAACCAAACCTTAGAGTAAAGCTTAAAATTAAAATAGCATAAAGATAGATTTTTTTTTGGCCAAACAAGCAGATCATGACATAAGAGTCATTAGAGGGGTATTTATAGGGTCATTCTCATAACCCTAATGGTCAAACCGACCTAAGTAGGTAAACCAAGCGGTCATTGAAGCTTCCCTCAGAGTCCTTGCGCGAGCTTGAACTACGAGGAATGCTTCATATCTCTGTCCTCATGGTTTCTGTCTGACTTGTTTCTCCGTGTATGATTCTTGATGTGGAAAATGATAAGTCTTTATTCTGCGTCGGTCTTCCCTCGAGATAGATTGGTTAAGGCAAGTCCTTGACGTGGCCTTAGTTGGGGTTCTCCCGATCTTCCTCACATACGGGCTTCGAGGTGGAGGTCCGAGGGGTGAACATCCTTCTTGATTGCTGCTCCCGTAGGCATTCTAACAGCTGCTCTGATGCTCCTTAGCTCCATTTTAGCTCCTATTCCCCTCTTTTTACCTGAGTCGACTCCAAACTCCAAATGCAAATACAAAAGTACAGAACAACCCTAAACGGTTCTAAGTACAAGGAAAATCTATCTAGATGAATGCAAAACGACCTAATATAAGACTCTAAAAACATCAAAAATCACACACATCAGTAGCCACAGGTTGGCAAAACTCGCTCAGGCTCTGGAACAGTATAATGAAGGCTATGCAAGGAGCAGAATATACTTAACTGACTCGGCCTTATCGAGTAAGAAGAAGATCCAAGTGATGAATGCCAAAATGGATCAACTGCTCATGGTCCGACCGAAACAAGCCAAACAAGTCTACTTGGAAGAGCAAGTCTCATAACCAGAGGACATGCAGATTTAAGAAGTGAGTCTGCTCTAGCAAACAGACACTCCTACCATCCAACAACCAGCAGTAATGGACATGTTACAAAAACTTTGAGAGGTCAAAAAATTTTGGCTGCCGAGCTCACATAGAAATTCGCTGAGGTACACGGTAGAATTGATAGCACCCATTTTAACCTAAACCGTAGGATCAAGAACCTCAACACAAGACTTCAGCAAGTTAAACAAAAGCAAGTCAATCCTCTACATTGTCTACATTCTGGCCAACGCCTCGTCAGTTCACCTCGTGGCATCAACGAGGCTCACAACAAAAATTTGGTATGAATAGTGGATAAGAGCTAGTTTTTCGTGTTGCGAATAATGCTGATACCGAGGACAGTATACACGAAGAGGAGGAGGATGGTTTAAACACAGAAAAAGCCAATCAGCTAGGTCAAGAGAGATCACTTGCCAGTTTGCCTTGTGGTTTCAGCACATCGAGGACAGAATCTTATGGAGAAAACGCTGCTAGACAACATACCTTCAGCACACCTCGTAGTTACAATTTGCTAGTCCACACCGTGAGTAGCACTTTCAGCTGCAAAATCACATCCAGATCAAGAGGGCAAACCGATATCACTCATTCCACCACCCATTAAACCTGGACTACCTTTCCCCTAGAGGTTTAAGAAGGATCTCACAGAGAGATATAAGAATCTATTCTTCAACCAGATTAAGGACATTGAGCTAAAAATCCCATTAGTTGATACCTTCATGTTGATGTCTTCTTATCACAAGTTCCTTAAATATTTGGTAAAGGAAAACACCAAAGAGATCAAGGGGGTAGTGGTATTAACGCATGAGATCAGCTCTATCATTCAAAGAAAGGAAATACCCAAAAAGTTAGGTGATCCTGGTAGCTTTACTATTCCTTGTTCACTCGGAACTCTATCCTTTAGCAATTTCTTGTGTGATTTGGGAGCATCTATAAGCCTTATGCCTCACTCGGTTGCACAAAGATTGGGTTTCAGCACCTTCAAGACATGCATGATATCATTGATACTTGCTGATCGATCTATGAGAACACAACACAGATTGCTAGAAGATTTACAGATTAATGTGGGAGCTCAAAATGGATCAAGAGCCTAAGGACCCTTTTCTTTTAAATAGGCCTTTCCTAGCTACAGCCGGAGCTTTGATTGATGTGAGAAATGGAACAATAGAGCTGAATTTGGGTAAAGATTTCAGAATGAAGTTCCACATTGCGGACATAATGAGGAAACCTACAATGGAGAATCAAGCATTCTGAATTCAGGAGATAGATATTCTAAGGGATGAGTTGTTTGATGAATTAGTAATAGAGGATAATCTACAAATAGCATTGACCAAACCTTCTCAAGATGGATATTTGCGGATCAAAGCTGAGTTCTATAAGAAGGTTTTGGAGGCCTATCAACCGGTAAAGAATTCAGTTGTAATCGATGAGCTGGTAGAGATGAGTACCAAGGGTAATGAAGCAGCCAAAAGATTCCTAACTCAGTTGGAAAAAGGAATCACCATGTCTGGTCAGCTTTCGGCAATGCACCTCGCAACATGAAACAGCTAGGACACCTTAAAAGCGTGCATGACGAATGGTCTGAACTGAAAGCACCTAAAATTGAAATGAAACCTCTTCCCACTGGGCTAAGGTATGCTTTCTTAGCCTCCAACTCTACATATCATGTGATTGTTAATGATGCTTTTGAATTATGATGAATTTGATATGTTGTTGGTTGAACTTAAACGCTTTAGAAAAGCCATAGGATATTCACTTGATAATATTAAGGGTATTTCACCTAGTTTTTGCACGCATAGGATCCACCTAGAAGATGAATCACCTCTAGCATAGAGCCCCAAAGGAGACTGAATCTGAATCTTAAAGAGGTAGTTAAGAAGGAAATCCTCAAATTGCTTGAGGCGGATGTAATCTATCCCATCTCCGATAGAAAATGAGTTTCCCCTGTACATTGTGTTCCCAAAAAGGGAGGTATCACCGTAGTTAAGAATGACAAAAACAAAATGATACCAACTAGAACCATTACGGGGCATAGGATGTGCATAGAATATAGAATACCTAACTCATCTACTAGGAATGATCATTTCCCATTACCTTTTATTGATCAAATGGTAGAACATCTAGCTAATCACAAGTACTATTGCTTTCTAGACGGGTATAGTGGAGTCTTTCAGATCTCTATGCACCCGGATGATCAAGAGAAAACAACCTTTACTTGCCCTTATGGTACTTTTTCTTATAGACGCATGCGATTTGATCATTGTAATGCTCATCCTCCATTTCAATGTTGCATGATGTCTATATTTTCGGATTTAATCGAGGAGATGGTGGAAGTCTTTATGGATGACTTCTCCGTTTGTGGCTCTTCTTTCTCCTCTTGTTTGTCAAACTTGTGCAAGGTGTTAAGCAGGTGCGTGAGACTAATTTGGTGCTCAATTGGGAGAAATGCCATTTTATGGTCAAGGAGGGGATAGTTTTGGGACACAAGATTTTTGAAAAGGGTATTGAGGTTGATCAAACTAAGATAGATGTTATGGTTTGTTTGCAGCCTCCAAAAACAGTCAAAGACATAAGAACCTTTTTGGGTCATGCCGGGTTTTATAGAAGATTCATCATGGACTTCTCCAAGATTGCTTGGCCACGTACTCGCCTATTATGCATGGAAGCAGAATTCTTGTTTGATGATGAGTGTATGGAAGCATTCAAGAAGATCAAATCCGCACTAACCTCAGCACCTATTGTACAACATTAGATTGGACACTGCCCTTTGAGATAATGTGTGATGCTAGTGGCTATGCCGTAGGAGTTGTCCTTGAGCAAAGGAAAGACAAGAAGCTAAACATTATCTACTACATGAGTAGAACTCTTGATGACACCCAGATTAAGTATGTCACAACTGAAAAGGAGTTGCTCGCTATGGTCTTTGCATTTGAAAATTTCAGATCGTGTTTAGTTGGATCCAAGGTAATTGTCCACACAGATCATGCGACACTGAAATACCTAATAAACAAGAAAGATGCAAAGCCGAGGCTTCTTAGGTGGATAGTCCATCTCCAAGAATTTGACATGGAGATTGTGGACAAACCAAGAGTAAAGAACAGTGTAGCCAATCACTTATCAAGGATGATGGTTGACGATCTTGTCTCAATAAACAATTCGATGCTAGAAGAATAGCTAATGGCGCTTAGAACAACAGGAAAGAAACCTAGCTGTTCTGCCTCGCGGGTCTCCCTCGTTATACTCAAATGCGAGGCGCACCAAGAGGGGCCTAAAACAAGTTTCAACAAAGAAGAAAGCTTGCTAGATCTTCACTTCCTTGGTATGCTGATTTGCTCAACTATCTGGTTGTTGGCGAGATACCTATAAGCTTGGAAGGGTATTAAAAGAAAAAGTTCTTTAGGGATGTCAACCACTACTTTTGGGATGAGCCGTATTTGCATAAGAGAGGATCGGATGGTGTGTTCAGATGGTGTGTGGCAAAAGAAGAGGTTCAAGGTTTGCTGGAACACTGTCATGGATCTACATATGGAGGACACTTCGCATCATTCAAGATAGTACATAAAATCTTGCAAGCCGGATTTTGGTGGCCTACAATGTTTAAGGATTCTCAAGCCTTCATCTCAAAGTGTGACCCTTACCAATGGATGGGGAATATAAGGAAATGCAATGAGATGCCTCAAAGATCTATTCTGCACATTGAAATGTTTGATTGTTGGGGAATTAACTTCATAGGACTCTTTAATCCGCCATCACATGGAAATACTTACATCTTAGTGGTCATTGATTATGTCTCAAAATGGATAGAAGTTATAGCATGTCCAAAAAATAATGTTAAGGTGGTTATTAAGCTGTTTGAACACATCATGTTTCCTAGGTTTAGAGTCCCACGAGTTGTGATTAGTGATGGCGGGCCACACTTTATCAAAAAGGTGTTTGAGACTTTGCTTATAAAGTATTGAGTGAAGCACAAGGTGGCTATGCCCTATCACCCTCAAACTAGTGGAAAAGCGAAGATTTCAAACAAGCAGATTAAGAGGATACTTTCAAGGATACTTTGCGCTTCCAAGAAAGATTGGGCAGCTAAGCTTGATGACACGCTTTGGCATATAGAACTGCTTATAAAACCCTGATTGAGAGGACACTATTTCAGCTATTGTATGGGAAATCATGCCATCTACCCATTGAGATTTAGTACAAGACAGTATGTGCTACACGGTTACTCAACTTTGACCTAAAGACAGCCCAAGTAAAAAGGGTAATCAACATGCATGAGTTGGAGGGAATGAGAATTGATGCCTATGAGAGTTCTAAAATTTACAGGGAGAGAACAAAGGCTCTTCATTAGAAGAAAATAATACACAAGAAAATCTCAGTTGGAGATCAAGTGCTTTTGTTTAACTCAAAGCTCAACCTGTTTCCTAGGAATTTGAAGTCCAGATGGACCGGTCCGTTTGAAGTTAAAGAGGTTCTACCATTGGGAGCAATCACTCTAATCAACAAGAAAGGGGACCGTTCACAGTCAATAGACATAGGATCAAGCCTTACTTGGAAACCGAAGGAATTCTGGAGAGGACTATGGTGGTCCTCGATGACCCNCCCCCCCCCCCCACTCTGACTGAGAGTGAGTAGTCGAGTTTGAGACTATAAACAAGCTCACTTGTGAGAAATCCCATGCATATCCTTGTACATAATTTAAAATTGTTTTTATTTTTGGATTATATTATCTGCCTTTTGTTTGGTTGAGAGGTTACTCTCTAGGTTAATCGAGCTTCATGGAATTAGGTTTAGAGATTAAAGGCAGGAAACACTGAACACAAACAAGCTAGAAACCTCTACACTCGACAAATCTCTGCGAGGAGTGCACGCGAGGATGGCACCTTGTTTCTAGAAGAGGTGCCTCGATCCAGGAATTGTGAGGCATTACCCCGAGGCAGAGTAAAATACGTCCTAAAGCCTTCCATAAGTATCAAAAAGTTACCACTCCGCTCCTTTCATTGTATATAGTGCATTTCATCATTTGTTTTTGTCAACCTAGGGTTCACCTCTAAGCTTTCATACACACAAGGGACTACATGATTTAAGTTTGGGAGATGGTCCTAGGGATTGCTGACCTTGTGTTTTGTGATTTGTAGTTTGTTTTTCATGCATATCATCTAGACCTTAAAAATCCAGTAAGATTTTTCTTTGAGCATTATGTGTTGCATTGCATAGCATATAAGGCAGAGAAAATACCTAAAAATTTCATAAATTTCAAAAAATTGCAAAAATAGAGTCTTCATGTAAATGCATTGCATTTCATGCAGGATCTAGTCTAGATGCATAGGGAATAATGAGGATGATAACCGTACAAACTTGCTAATTGATATGCTAGACTTGTGGCCCTAGTTCCGAGTTGTTTCATGCATTCTATGATTGCCCTGAATGTTAAGATCGAACCATGTAGGGAACATTTAGCCCAAGTCTCATGTCATGATTGAATTTACTTTGATTTGATGCCTATCCTTATTAACTGATAACCCTAATTCTAATCTTTAATTATCATGTCTATGCATCAAGTCTGAATATGTGGATAGTTTAAAATACTTGGATTTTCTTTTCCCTTCATGCATCTACCTTGCTAATCCAAGTAGAGTCCCACCATGCCGCACCATAATCTCCTTTCAAACCATGCTCTGTTTGCTGTGTGATAGTGAGGTCTCTTTTTGGGTCTAACCTTGGCATAAAGTGTTAGGTGAGGAAAGGAAAAAGATGAGTGAAAGAATAAAGGTTTAGCGGGAGAAAAGAAAGGGAAAGTTATAAAAGTTTAAGTTCTATAAAAGTTTAAGTTATTATAATGGTTTTGGTAAGCTAAATCAAAAAATAAGGTTCTAAGTGTGAAAAAGAAAAAAATAGACCAAAGAAAGTCTAAAGTTTTATATAGTAAGAAGAAAAGAACTACAACCGCAAGTTGTAAAACCCAAAACCGCTAGAAGAGTCTATGTAATGGAAAAAGTTTAAGGAAAGAGATGATCTTATTTGGTGGAAAACATATAAATGCCTTAAATAAATGGGTATAATAGGATCAACTTTGGGGTTTGAATGTCTAGGATGAGAATCAATATGGTGCGTATGGGTAGATGGATTCATGGCTTTGTATGCGTCTATTGGCACTCACCTTTAGCATTATGCTAAAGCTTATTCCATTTTTGAGTGATCCTTGTGCTTAAATGACTAGTTACGAATAGAGATCACCTATATCTCCAAACCTTACCCGTAGCAAAATAGATTCTTAGGAGATGCATAGACTGATTCACGGTTTGGAACTAATGAATGTTAAAAGGATAGGTCAATTTGAATGAATTATTAGGTTGTAACTAAGCTCAGATTGGACTTTGATTGACATGGCTAAAGTTTTTAAGTAAGGCTCGCTTGAACTGCATTCTAGAACTTGGAAACTAGGATCCTGATTTTCGCATTCACTTTAGCTTGTTATTCGGTTCCGAGTCTCCTTCTTGTGTGCAGTTAGATCATTGCACCTGCTAGAGGCCAAGCAAGATCAAAGTTTGGGGGAGTTGATATATTTGTTTTTAACATTCTAAGGGTCATATGTTAGGTTGTTTTGCATTCATATAGATAGTATTCCTATTTTTTAGGGTTGTTTAGATATGTGTTGCATGTTTTGTATTTGCATTATGCATTTGGAGAAAATTCAAGTATTCATGGAGCATTTTGGAGCCAACTTGATGCAAGGAACGGACCAGACAAACTTGGCCCTTGGATGAACAAAGGGAACTAG
Source organism: Lepidium aucheri (assembly GCA_900406435.1). Classification (NCBI taxonomy): domain Eukaryota; kingdom Viridiplantae; phylum Streptophyta; class Magnoliopsida; order Brassicales; family Brassicaceae; genus Lepidium; species Lepidium aucheri. The sequence goes on along the minus strand of OVBA01003688.1, from coordinate 8,429 downwards.
GAAAGCCAAAATCTACACAGCCTCGCATTACCCAGAGCAAGGGCTGACTGAAGACAGACGCGCTAGGCGCAAAGTCCCTGCCTTTATGTTGAAGCAACCCTTTGACCCCTGCCTCGCGATGAAGTGGCGAGTCCTGAGCCAAACTGAAGACGCGGGATGTGCCTCGCCCCTTGACCTCACTGATCTACCTACGAGGACCACCTCTTAGTTGTACCTCGTTGGCAACTTTAAGTCGGTTTGACAGAGTGTACAAGGTTTAGATGCACATGGGCTATAAATACCTTTATAGCCCACAGAGACAGATCATGCACACTTTTATTTTAAATTTCCGCAAACCGTCTAACTCTCTTGCTATCGACTCATGTGTTTCTCATTACTTGTTTAGTAACATTGAGTTGATAGAGAAAATTGAAATAGCACTTATACTCCCACAAACCGTCTAACTCTCTTGTTATTTACTCATGTGCTTCTCACCACTTGTTTAGTAACCTTAAGTTGGTAGAGAATATTAAACTACCACTTATACTCTAGTAAACCATCTACCAATCTTCTTATTAGCTGACATGCTTCTCACCACTTGTTTATAACCTTAATTTAATAGAGAATGTTGAACTAGCACTTACGACTCGCACAAACCGTATAACTCTCCAGTTATTGACTTATGTGCGTCTGACTACTTGCTTAGTAACAGAAATTTGATAGAGAACGTTGAACTAGCACTTACTACTCACACAAACCGGCTAACTCTCTTGTTATTGACTTATGTTCTTCTCATCACTTGTTTAGAAACTTTAAGTTGATAGAGAACATTGAACTAGCATTTATGCTCTCACAAACCATCTAACTCTCTTTTTATTGACTCATGTGCTTCTCACCACTTTTTTAGTAACCTTGAGTTGATTGAGAACATTGAACTAGCCCTTATGCTCTCACAAACCGTCTAACTCTCTTGTCATTGACTCATGTGATTTTCACCACTTGTTTAGTAACCTTAAGTTTATAGGGAATGTTGAACTAGCACTTATACTCTCATAAACCATCGAACACTCTTGTTATTAACTGACATGCTTCTCACCACTTGTTTATAACCTTAAGTTGATAGCGAGTGTTGAACTTTCACTTACGACTCTCACAAACCGCCTAACTCTTCTCTAATTGACTTATGTGCTTCTGACCACTGGCGTAGTAACTGTAAGTTGATAGAGAACGTTGACCTAGCACTTACTACTCTCACAAACCGGCTAACTCTCTTGTTATTGACTTATGTTCTTCTCACCACTTGTTTAGAAACCTTAAGTTAATAGAGAACGTTGAACTAGCACTTAGCCTCTCAGAAACCGTCTAACTCTCTTGTTATTGACTCGTGTTCTTCTCATCACTTTTCAGTAACCTTATGTTGATAGAGAACGTTGAATTAGCACTTACTACTCTCACAAACTGTCTATTCCCCTTGTTATTGACTTATGTGCTATCACCATTTGTTTAGAAACCTTAAGGTTGTATAGAATATTGAACTAGCACTTACTACTCTCACAAACCGGCTAACTCTATTGTTATTGACTCAGGTCTTTCTTGCCACTTCTTTTGTAGCATTAAGTTGATAGAGAACGTTGAACTAGCACTTACTACTCTTACAAACCGTCTAACTTACTTGTTATTGACTTATGTGATATTCACTACTTGTTTAGAAACCTAAAGTTAATATAGAACATTGAACTAGCACTTACTACTCTCACAAACCGTCGAACTCTTTTGTTATTGACTTATGTCCTTCTCACCACTTATTTAGTAAACTTAAGTTGATACATAATGTTGAACTAACACTTATACTCTCACAAACCATCTAACACTCTTGTTATTAACTGACATGCTTCTCACAACTTGTTTATAACCTTCAGTTGATAGAGAATGTTGAACTAGCACTTAGGATTCTCACAAACCGTCTAACTCTCCTATTATTGTCTTTTGTGCTTATGACCACTTGCTTCGTAACCGTAAGTTGATTGAGAATGTTGAACTAGCACTTACTACTCTCACAAACCGGGTAACTCTCTTGTTATTGAATTATGTTCTTGTCACCACTTCGTTAAAAATCGTAAATTGATAGAGAACGTCGAACTAGCACTTATACTCTCACAAACCTCCTAACTCTCTTTTCATTGACTCATGTGCTTCTCACCACTTTCTTATTAACCTTGAGTTGATAGAGAACATTGAACTAGCCCTTATACTCTCACAAACAATCTAAGTCTCTTGTGATTGACTCATGTGCTTCTCAGCACTTGTTTAGTAACTTTACCTTGATAGAAAACGTTTAAGTAACACTTACTACTCTCACAAACCCTTTAACTCTCTTGTTATTGAGTTATGTGCTTCTCACAACTTGTTTAGCTACCTTAAGTTGATTGAGAATGTTGAACTAGCACTTTTTACACTCACAAATTGTCTAACTCTCTTGGTATTGAATCATTCGCTTCCCACTACCTTTTTAATAACTTTAAATTGATAGATAACGGTTATGTACCACTTACTACTGTCACAAACCGTCTAACTCTCTTGTTATTTACTCATGTGCGTAACACCACTTGTATTGTAACCATAAATTGATAGAACGGTCTACTAGCACTGACTACTCTGACAAACCAGCTAACTCTTTTATTGTTTATCCATGTGCTTCTCACCACTTGTTTGGTAATTGTAAGTTTGTAGAGAATGCTGAACTAGCACTTACTACTCTTACAAACCGTCTAACTCTCTGGTTATTGACTCATGTGCTTCTCACAACTTGTTTAGTAACCTTAAGTTGATAGAGAATGGTGAACCAGCACTTACTACTGTCACAAACCATCTAACTCTCTTGTTATTAACTCACATGCTTCTCACCACTTGTATATTAACCTTAAGTTGATAGAGAATGTTGAGTTAATACTTACTACTCTCACAAACCGTCTAACTATCTTGTTATTGACTTTTGTGCTTCTCACCACTTGTTTAGTAACCGTAAGTGGCTAGAGAACATTAAATTAGCACTTACTACTCTCACAAACCATCTAACTCTCTTATTATTAATTTATGTGCTTCTTAAAACTTGTTTAGGAACCTTACCTTCATTGAGAACGTTATACTAGCACTTACTATTCTCACCAACCGTCTAATTCTCTTTTTATTTACTTATGTGCTTCTCACCACTTGTTTAGTAACTTAAAGTTGATAAAGAACGTTGAACTAGCACTTACTACTCTCACAAACCGTCTAACTCTCTTGTTATTGACTCATGTACTTCTCACCACTCGTTTAGTAACCTTAAGTTGATAGAGAACGTTGTGCAAGAAATTCTACTCTCACAAACCGTCTAACTCTCTAGTTATTTACTTATGTGCTTCTCACCACTTGTTTAGTTACTTTAAGTTGATTGAGAACATTGAACTAGCACTTACTACTTTCACAAAACGTTTATATCTCTTGTTATTGATTCATGTGCTTCTCACCATTTGTTTTGTAACCTTATGCTTATATAGAACATTGAACTAGCACTTAATACTTTCACAAACTGGCTAAATCTCTTGTTTTTGACACATGTTCTTCTCACCACATGTTTAGTAACCTTAAGTTGATAGAGAACACTGAACTAGCACTTACTACTCTCACATCCGTCTAACTGTAATACCCACGTTTGTCCGACCCAAGGATGCACTAGGTGCGGTACATGGATCTTGTACGCATGGGCAAACCGAACATGGCCATTTGGTGCGTTCTGGCCAAGAAAAGGCATTGGAAGCCTAAAGAATGATCAAAATCAGACATAACCAAGAAAAATGAGCTAAGGGCGAAATTTAGGACAAGAACATAGGATTTGGACAGAACCTAGTGGTTCGGACAGCATGGTCAATCGGACATGATTGGTCCAAGGTATAAAGTTTAAAGTCAAGTTTGGTCTGTGTTTGGAATCTGGTCCGCGTTAGGACAAGAGGTGTCCACGTTCGGACAAGGGTTCTCGTTCGGACAAGAGTTAGGTATGTGTCCGAACAGGTGGCTTAAAAGTAAAACGATGAGAATTGATGTTTTTTGGACCTTGGATTATTTTGAATGGGCTTGAGCCCGGTCCAACTAAAGGAATTAGGGTTAAGATTAGGTTACCCTAAGCGTTATAAATCGGAGCCTTAATCCGACCTAAAAAGTGAATCTGTACAAAGTTAACCTAAATTAAGAGAGAGAGAACTTGAAGGAGGCTGAGAGATATCGATCTAGTTAAGGCAAGGAAAGAGGTCGAGTTGAGTTCAAGGTTTTGCTAGTATTGGCCATTTGAACCCTACAAAGCAAAAAGGAACCTGAAAGAATCTAAGGGTAATGTGAGTTCATGACCGTGAGGTTGACCTAGATCCATGTTTGGTAATAGCTTGAATGGAACCCTCGAATGGTTAGGTTGAATGATTAAATGTAAATGGAAGGACCATATGGGTCGAAATTGTGATTGAGAACCGTGTGGTTCATGACCTGTGAATTGCGAACATAGTGTTTGGACCTGTGACTTGTGAACCTTAGGGTTTGGACCTAAATTTGTGATATGATGTGATTATTGTTCTTGTCTCAAAGGTTACTTTGGCTAATCCGGATGTACCCCAGATAGTTAAACTAATCGTTAAGCAAACCCTAAAATTGTGATTGTTCTCTGGTTTTGCTTGATTTGCTATTGAATGCGTGTTCTGGTTATAGCCCAGTGGGATGGGATGACCGAACCACTAAGCAATACAATCTGCATGATTGGAGGTAATGATCCGACTAATGATCGAGAAAGTGGCTAATAGGAGCGAGACCAAGGCGGGACGGAGAGGAGGTGGATTTAGGGATGAGATTTGGGAGTTCTTTTTATGTTATTTAAGTTTGAACATGATGCTAGTACCAATTTCAATTTGTTATGTTTATCTCTTGGTGTTTATGGAACCTTCAATTTAGTTATGAATAAGAATGGAACCGAGTTTTATGAATTGCTTGAGCTTGTCACATCTTTATAATCGAATTTTGACTTAGTGAATAATGGAACATGAATTGGTTAAGTGTATGGTCTGCCCAAGGTCATACTAGAATGCGTTGGAATGCGGGTTTAATGAGTTGGGGTGTTACAATTTGGTATCAGAGCCAGGTTGATTCTAGGATAGTTTGGAAGTGTGTGAATGGGTTAGATGAATGGTATCCATCCTCCTCACACCAAGGTCTCGCGGTAAGTGTGTTATATGTTCTGTGAACCGAGCTAAGTTGATAGAGGTTATTAACTTAGCTAATGTGGTGACTGTAGATGGTTACTACTCGTAAAGGAAGGAGAGGTAATGTGGGGTAGGGTGAGACTTCCCGTAATGCTATGAATAAGGTGATGAGAGGAACAATGAGGAACGTCAACAAAGTGTTGACCAGAGTGAGAATGAGGTGTCCGCAACACCGTCGACCCCAATTGGAAATGATGCAGCTAGAGATGAGTATGGGTTGAACCCTATCTTGGCCATGTTATCCCAAGTCTTGGAAAGACTACCGGCTGTAGCACCAGCTAACGCTGTACCCCGGCGGTGGGGTGAGGTACCCGTGGAGACTGTGCTGCCGCGTGCGGATGTGGAAACCGCACGGAATGTGACCGAGGTGGCTGCCCAAGCCTCAGCCACTCCATCATACCTGAAAATGATGGATCATGTACAAAAACTTGGTACAAAGTTCTTTGCTGGAGAAGATAAGCCGATCGAGGCTGATGAGTGGAGGAGTAGGTTGGAGAGGAACTTCAACTCTATTTGTTATCCGGAGGAGTACAGGTGTGATATAGTGGTTCATGACTTGGAGGGTGATGCCCACAACTGGTGGAAAGGGGTTTGAGGCCGAATGGAAAACTCGAACTGCACATGGGAAACATTTTGTAAGGAGTTGCAAGCAAAGTATTTCCCATCTGAGGTATATGATAGGCTAGAAGGAGCTTTCTTGGAACTTAGTCAGAGATCAATGACCGTGAGGGAATATGAGACTCAGTTTAACAACCTTAGGAGGTATGCTGGACGTGAGTTAGATGATGAGAAAGTCCAAGTGCATTGATTCATGCGTGCTGCGGCTTGAACTTCGCAATGTGTGTCAAGTACAGAATTACAATTCAGTTGCGAAGCTTGAGGAAGAGGCTGCCTAATTAGAGATTGGATTAGAGGAGGCCAGATCGGTGAGTGAAAAGAAAAGGGGCCCAACCGTGCAGCAAACTCAACCAGGGCATGGTTTGGGTGCGAGGCAAAGGAGAATGGATGGGAATATGCCAGGAAAACCGGTCGCGGCTCGCACTACGTGTAAGCTCTGTGGGAAAGAGCATATTGGGGAATTTAGGATGGCTTCTGGTGCATGTTTTAGGTATGGTAGTACAAACCATAAAGTTTGTGATTGTCCAAAAAAGGACCCAAGGGCAGAGGATGTCTGTACCGAGGGACCAAGGGTGTGCAATAACTGTGGGGAAAAAGGGCACATTCCGGCTAATTGCTCCAAGCCACTTAAACCATCTGGGAAACGGGAAAGGGAGGAGTTGCTACCACTACCACAACCGTCGCCTGGGCCTGGTCACTGTGACCCCCTTTGTGAGGAGGACTACCACCGCCAAAGAAACCGACTGTAACGCCTATAGCATACTCGTTGGTTGCGGATTGAACCGACCAGACCACCTCACCACCAATAGCTGGTAAGTTTTATTCATCACCGTAATCATGGGTGGTGTGGAAACCCATGTGTTGTTTGATTTCGGGGCATCACATTGTTTTGTGCACCCGATAATGATTGGTATTGGCGAATTCAAGAAAGAACCTGGAGTAAGTAGTGGGTTGTTAGTCCCAGCAGCTGGTGGGCAACTAATGGATGGCTTAGGGGATGTTGGAAACGACTCCGTGCTCATAGAAGGAGTGAACATGCCGACTGACCTTCTGATTTGTGAAGTAGAACTTTATGATGTGATCTTAGGAATAGATTGGCTTGGAAAGTACAAGGCACAAATAGATTGTTATCGTGGTAGAGTTGAGTTTGAGTATGGGGGAAATTGGTTGGTGTATCAAGGAATCTGACCCACTTCAGGTAGTTTGATTGTCTCGGCTGTCCAAGCGGAATGGATGCTCGAGAAATGATGTGAGGCATACTTAGTTATAGTCTCAATGGTTGAAGTTGGACCGGAAACAAAACTTAAGGACATTCCAGTGGTGAATGAGTTCGAAGATGTGTTTGCAGCAGTCACGGGATTACCACCACAATGGTCGGATCCGTTCACAATTGAACTAGAACCCGGAACAACGCCTATCTCATAGACACCAAACCGGATGGCGCCGGTGGAGATGGCTGACTGGAAAAGACAGCTTAGTGAACAAGTGGATAAGGGTTTTATAAGACCGAGTAGTTCACCATGGGGTGCACCGGTGCTATTTGTGAAAAAGAAGGATGGAACCTTCAGTTTGTGTATTGACTACCGTGGATTGAATAGAGTGACAGTAAAGAACAAGTACCCCAATGCGGAACATGACATCCGAAAAACCGTATTCCGGACAACTTATAGTGGATGAGTTGTTGGACCAACTTAGAGGTGCTACTTGGTTCTCAAAAATTGATTTGGCTTCAGGTTATCATCAGATCCTAATGCGGAACATGACATCCAAAAAAGCGCATTCCGGACAAGGTATGGACACTATGAGTTTGTGGTTATGCCATTTGGGCTGAACAATGCACCGGCTGCCTTCATGAAACTAATGAACAATGTGTTTAGAGAAAGCTTGGACGAGTTCGTCATCATCTTGATAGATGACATCTTGGTGTATTCTAAGTCCTCCGAGGAACATGAGGGCCACTTAAGGACAGTTTTGGGAAAACTACGAGAACATAAATTGTTTGGCAAGCTAATTAAGTGTAGCTTTTGGCAAAGGGAAGTAGGATTCTTGGGTCATGTGGTCTCAGACAAAGGAGTGTTCGTGGATCCAGAAAAGATAAAGGCAATCTCGAGTTGGCCTAGAACCTTGAACGCAACAGAGGGAAGGAGTTTTCTCGGATTGGCTGGTTACTATAGATGGTTCGTGAAAGGCTTTGCAAAGATGGCTCAGCCTATGATTGAAATTATAGGGAAGGATGTCCCTTTTAAATGGACTGAGGAATGTGAAAAGAGTTTCACAAGACTTAAGGATATGTTGACTAGCACTCCAGTTTTAGCATTGCATGAACCAAATGAACCGTATGTGGTGTACACGGATGCATCATGAATNATGCATCATGAATGGGATTGGGCTGTGTGTTGATGCAGCATGGGAATGTGATCGCTTATGCATCACGAAAATTGAGGAAACATGAGGGAAACTATCCAACTCATGACTTGGAATTGGCAGCGGTTGTTTTTGCTTAAAGATTTGGCGATCCTATCTTTATGGTGGGAAGGTCCATGTATTCAC
>OVBA01003687.1:0-26686 GCA_900406435.1 Lepidium aucheri | reverse complement strand
ATATATATTCTTTTTTCACTCAGAAATTAAAATTGATTTCAAAATATATATATATGCAATTAATATATATAATTATTGAGAAAAATTGGTATTCTTCTTGTGAGTGAACGTTACACACTTTCAAACCTTTCATGTTATTAACGTTGACCTATCATTAATTGAACGTTATAACTTCTCATGTAATAAACGTTGGACACTTTCCAAAGTTCCATTAGTTCATTTTGATGAGAAAAAATCATCTCTACTTTATTGATAATATTCCTGGACATACAAATTGGAGAAATTCGTTTCTCAAAAAATTATGACAGATTGAAAATGATATTTGGAGAATGAGAACCCTTAATTATCAAAAGAAACAAACAAACAAAAAANAAAAAAAAAAAAAAAAAAAAAAAAAAAAAAAAGGAGAGAATGAGAACCCTTGAATCGAGTGTAGAGGCCACCTCTTTACATTTTCAACTTCAAATCATATGGCTTTTGTACTTATTCTAAATTTTCCTATCTTTCGTACTACTAATTTCAGAATTTTCAAATCTGAAATTTTTATCTTAGGTTATTTGTTCTACTGATTTAATGGTAACGTAACATAGAAATGTTATGGTTTTGTTTTCATCGTTTTGATAGTTGATATTAACCAAGATTGATTTTAACTTGAGAAAGAGAGCAAAAAGTTAATAATAGAGTTAAAAAAAACGAAAACTAATTATTTGAATCAGTATTGTAAATTATGCTCAAAATGTATCTTCTTTTCAATTCTTAGTTAAAATTTAGAATGATCCAATTAATAACTTTATATTCGGAATTCGATTTCTTTTAATTTTATATTATAACCTGAAAAAAAAATTTAGGATGTGAAATTTATACTATATATCAGATTTTTATATTAAATTGTTGTTAATATGCTCAAAATCAAAATTAATTATTATTCTTTCTGTCTCATAATACTTAATGTTTAAGGCATATGCACAAGAATTAAGAAAGTTTGTGAAATTATTTAAATTATCTCTAAGTGGTAATTAATAATATAATTAATATGAATAGTAATATAGTTAAATGAGAAAAACAGATAAGTTTTTTTATTGGAAATCTAAAATATCAAATATTTTGATACAAAAATTTGATCATAAAACATTATTTATAATTTTTTGTAAGTAATCCAAAAGTTTACTCCTAAAACATTAGTGAAACAGAATAATTAGTGTATTAAATATCAATCTGTAACAGTGTTTGACTAATGATTACGTGGCCTGAATGTTAAAGCGGGCCTAGATGAGTGTGAGCCAGATAGGATTCTCGTGAAAGTGGACCCACTTACGCCAGTTTACTCTTTTTTTTGGTCAAATGCGCCATTTGAGGATAGCTAAAAACCTTACAAATCAATGACTAAACATTTAATTTTTTTTTTCAAACTTTAATCATTCATTTTATTAATAGGATTGACAAAGATCCGATCTATAACCAAATTGCTCTCATTAGAGTTGGCAGAATTTGAACCCCCACCTGGTGTCAAGCTAGATCAGGGGCAAACCAACTGAACCACCTGCTTCTTGGCCTAAACATTTAATTTTAAGCCATTAAAAGGACATTATATATAAACATATCAAATTTAAAATATAAAATACTCCAAAATTTCTTAATTTTAAATTAGATGACGCTTAAGGTTGTCTTTTACACACATACAAAAATTAATTATTTCTCGATCTTTTAATTCCCACAGTTCTGACGCCAACACTCCTTTGATTTGGTTGTAAATTTGGTGTGGTTTCATTCTTGATTTAAGTTCTTAGGTTTCAGGCTTTTTATCTTTTACGTATTTTTCATAGATATTTTTCCATTAGCTTTCCTTGTTTGGGTTCTGATTCCAGATATATTTCTGTTTTTATCCACATATATTTCTGTTTTTATCGGCTATGTTATAGTCTTTGTTAGTATTTCTCTCTTGTTGTAAAAACTATTATTTCTATATATTTTCAGATGAAAGAAAAAAAACACTATGGACTGTCACTACATCTCGCTTCGTATGGAGAAAGTGACAGAACAACTAAACAACGAAGTCGCACGGATATTATTAACACAGTTAATGACATACTGCAAGTTAGATAACAAATTCTAAAGCAAGTTGATAAAGTTTAAGTTTTACAACCTTATAAACAAGAGTATCTGTAATAAAGAGCAAATAACGATCTAGCTAAGTTTCTTTCCGGATTGAAAGAAAAACTAATAAGAGGCCACGTGGTCTCACAATCTGTAAAGAATGGCCAGCAGAAAAGCTGGTAACAAAGGGTTGGACGGCTAAGATGACCCCATCCCTGTGGGTCCCCGACTGTACGTGTTTGTCCCAAAATGAATTAAAACATCAATAGTGCATTACCTATGAACATGTTACAAAATTGGAAATTTTAGGTAAAAAAAAGAATGAATATGTTAATTCACCGAAGAACAATTCCATCGGTTTAAGGACTTTGCAGCACAATCTTTAACACAATAATGCATTTGTTATTATTTAAATATAACTGTTAGGCAGCTTCATGATGTTTTATTTTTTTAAAACAATATTTCGATGCAGTTGATAATTATTAATGATATAAGATCTGAAAAAAGGTTGTAAATAATTGAGTTTTGGTGTCGCAATTATGATAAACGTCCCATGTCTTGAACATCTGTAAGGGTAAAGCGCAGACAAAGTGAAAGATACATATTTCTAGAATATATTTTCTAGACAATTTGTTCCACTCCATTGATGTTGAAAGAGGATTACGATCCGATGGAATATGATTCATTAATATTATAAGTGAAAAAGAAAAAGAAAATGAGAATCTCCTCCTCGCCAAATAGTTGGCACTTTGCAGCTTGACGGTGATTGATACGGGATTTCCTTTTCTTTTTTTGTTTTTTAAAACAAAATTTAAGGAAACATTAAGTAGGTACCTATTCGGAAAAGCTCTGAATTCAGTCGACTTGAACTTAATAAAGTTCGTCCAGAATTACAAAGTTGGCCAGAATAATTTTGGTTTGTTATATATTGATCACGAGTCATTCCATGAACTATTTAGGATTGGTCCAATTAGAATACGAAAATCTTAATTTATTGGAACCTGTTTAAGACCATCCACTTAATCTTTTTTTAAGTTTTCTATCAAACTGCCACATCATCCTAATTTTGAAACTGTTTTTTTTTTCTCTCAATATTTCGAACATCTCTTCAATATCTGTCAATTTTAGAAATAAACATAGATTTAAGAGATTTTTACCCTCTTTTTCGTTGGACGTTTAGTTTTCTTGTTGTCTTTACTCCTTGGAATCTTATCTAGTAATGAATCACCAAACTTGAAGTAAAGGCAAATGGTGGAATCCTTTTTCAAGTTCATTTTTTTTTTGAGAAAAAAAAAGATCTTAATTAAAAAATGTCTTCAAGATCGAATAAGTAGTTATAATTTTTTGTAATCTTGTAATACTAAACTCTTCAAACTCTAACTAATATATGTGAAATCAAATTTCGATATATATATATATTGTCACTTGATCAAGTGAATTTTCCTAGAATCTAACTCATGTTATTTTTGAATCATGTGAGACCTCAAAAGTCCAAACAAGAGAAGTTATGATAAAAAAACACTAGAAAAGCTAAGAATTAAACAACAAAAGCAAATTCGAAAAATCCCAAGCCCACACCAAGAGAATTAAAAACACCAAATGACAATAAATGAGTGAAAATTGATATTGAAATCTCCTATAGTGACTAGAAGCATCTCATATATAAAGATCAAAGCTTCTGAACAAGCAAAAATGTACAATATTGTACTTCCACAAATTTTCCGGAAATAGACAAAGTCGAAACTAACGACTGATTAACACCTCAGCAGAAACTAGACAAGAAAAACAAACATCAAATCAGGTCGATGGTGTGCGGACAGCGAAACATTTTCAAACCGAGCCAACTACACTTAAAAGAGAGCAACTTTGGATCAAAACGGAGAGAAACACATAGATCTAAACCGGGACAAGCAATTACAACAAAAATTTACCCAAGAGAGCTTATACCAAACCAATCCTAGTATGAACCAAACCAAATGAACTACGTTTGGAATAAACAAGAAAACTCAAAAAAAATACCAAGACTAAGGGAGAGTAAAACCAACGAAACCAAACCGAGTGTATAGTATGAGATCCGGCGAAGATAAGAAGATCCCGGTGAAGACATTGTATGAGGATCCATAAGTTCTCCAAATTTCTCCCAAAGACAAGGGGAAGATCCCGATGAAGATGAATAGAGAGAAACCACCATGGAAGGTAGAGACTAACCAGTAACTTACTGGATCTGAGAGCCAAGCTCTCCACAGCGAGCGACGCAGCTGATTCTCCACCACAACCAACAGTACTCTTCAATGAACATGTTCTCTATCATCTCCAATTTGGTCTGAAGGAGCTCCACACAACTCGCCAAAACAGATCTAAGATTACATCTATAACGCCTGGACTAAAGTGGGCGAGCGACAAAGATAGCAGAGCTGCGGGAGCTTCCAATTGTTGTTGCCCCCAAAGCAAATCAACGTTAGTGGCTGAGTTAAGTCAAAAGCAAGAGAGTCTCGAGTTCGATGAGAGATAATGAGTTTTACTCTTCTCTCAAAGAGCCCCCACTCCTCCTCTATATTTTCATCTTTCCCAATATTGTTTTTATTTGTTCTTTTAATGTGATTTCAGAGTATTTTTGAGATATACAAAAAGCAAACTTTTTTGAAACAATCATATAAATTATTGTTACCACTTCATATTGTTATCAAAATAGTCTTATAAATCTTTCAATAAAATAAATAAATAAAAAGTATAAAACCCTTAATTATGAATCAACCTTTTATAACAATTTTAACTAATTTAATACTAAATTCATCTTCATTGGTCCATAAAAATGAAAAAAAAACGTTAAAATGAGAGAGAAAATTAGGGAAATTATCTTCAATGGTGACTGCATGACAATATTATCTATATGCACAATAACTTTTGACCTTACTAGGTAAGATAAGAATTTCTCAAAAGCAAAATCAATGATAAAAATTTCATTTTTAAGTTGTTTCGTATCTGGTTTGTGCATTATCCAATGTTCGGCTTGCATAATATATAACATGAAGTCTTTTATCTGCCTTCTACCCTACTACCACACCAATTGTTAATTTATAGCATCATACATGATTTCAAAAAGAAAATTTTAATAGGGTGGTTGCATGATTGGAGCATTCACTAGGGTGTGTTTAATGAAAGGGTGTCATGGCAGTGTGTTATAAACAATTTCCTTGCATAGTAGTCGTGTCAAGGGCTCATAATATTTGAGAAGTTTTTGATGAATTTTTGATATAAATCCACATGTTCTAGAAAATTTGAACATTTTGGAGATGTGTTAGAGGTGTTAGACTAAAAATTACCTTATGGAGAGGTGTTAGACTAAAAATTATCTTGATCTTCACTTTATCAACATGGATTACTTGTGAAAGATCTTATGGTCAAGGACTATTCTTTCATGTAGCATAATGTGAGCATTTGCCCAATTGAGCACTAGGTTGGTTTATTCGCACAAAATTTTCAGCGCAAACAGTGAAAGAAGACATGTATACTGAAAATTTATCTATAAACACTTCAATTACGTCTTCCATAAGTTCAGGGAATATGGAAAATCATACCCTTATAAAAGTTTTTGGACGTTGCACAACCCGAAATGCATTTGTCGATATACAAATGTATCGTACAAACAAGTGCATGATATTCTCTTGGTCGAGCAGGTATATAGGAATCTAAAAGAAACTTGAATAGCTATCAAGGAAAAAGTAATGTGAATGTTTTTGCTAGTCGTTCCAACATTTGGTTTATAATGGTAAAAGAAAATTATCATTTTTAGTTGAAGCATTCAATTTTCTATAGTCAATGCACATCCTATGACCAGTGATCGTTCTTTTGGGTATCAATATGCTTCTTTCATTTTTTACTACTGTAATACCTCCTTTCTTACAGACTACATGAACAAGTGATACCCAAGTTTTATCTGAAATATGATAAATTATTCTAGCATCTAACACTATAATGAATCTCCTTTTTACTACCTCGCAAAGAATCGAGTTGATCGAGCTTTATTGTTCAATAGATCATAAAGACTCATTTTCCAAATGAATTTGATGCATGCATAAAAAGGAGGTATGCCTCTAATATCATCGAGTGAGTCATGTTTACACTTACACAATTCTGTAAGCAAGGTGGAAGTCTACTGTTTTATGAGCTCATTATTAGTTATAACTTGATACGTATGGTTATTTCCTAAATAGGTGTACCTAACCCTTTTAGGAGTTATTTTAGTTATATTTTTGGTGCAAGGCGTCCGTCTCATTGTTTGTTGGCCTGATTCCCTCAGTGTTATATTTGTGTTGTGTAGCACTTCGACTTGAAACACCTTTTCCTCTTTAGTCTCCAGCATTGAATGAGAAAGTGTTAGTTCTTAATCCATTTTTTTAGCAATATCTAGTCATGAAGTGTATCCCGAGCTTTTATCATTAAAGAACTTCTTGGTTGATTTTGTGTAGTTAGTGCACTTTGTAGAAGGTCTGAAGTCATTATCTCTTTGAAACTTTCTTGGTATAATTTTTCCAATGTGTCAACCCAAAGCAACTGGCCACTGATCGTGAGATTATTTAATGCTTTGTTGATATTGAATTTTAAAACAGAAGAACCCAATTGTAGATTGATTTTTTCCTTTTAAACACAAACTATTTTCCCAGCTGTTATAAGAATGGTTGTACTAAGATCATAATATTTTTGGCACATCATTAATCTCTAGAACAACAAAATCCGTTGTGACAAAATATTCTCCAACCTTAACAAGTATAACCTTATCTATTGAAGTTAACCATCGATTCATTATATATATCATCCATCTTATTATTGATGTTTTCTTCTAACACTCAATTATTATTGCAAGCACTTGAGGTTCGAATCCACAAGAAACTTACAACTAACACAATTAAACTATAAGAATAGACCTTAAGCTAGAGCAAGCCAAAATTTGGAGTTGAAACTGATACTAATCATATTAACTAAGCTACCAACTTCAACTTAAACAAAGATCCAAGCAAAACAATAACTAAACAACTTGAAATTAACAAATGACTTAAGTAAAAAAAGAACAATAAAGAAGCAAAGACAATCTATTAAAGGCAATGGATTTTAGGTAAGACAATTGATTAAAGAGAAAGACAACTAACTAATGATGCATATAGGAACCATTAAGTGCAACCTAAGACATGAAACACATAATTAAATCAACCCACTCTCATGGCATTGATCACTTTATCAATCAATTTGAACACTCATTTTTCAAAATTCAAAGATCAATAAGCAATGAACACAAGTTCAATCAGTCAAATAGTCACCCTAACTTCATTTCTCAATGGCTATGGAAGATTAGCTTATTAAATGGCCATTTGGAATATTTATAAAACCACCTTCTGGGCAATAAAATTCCTAATATCTAGATTCAAATGATCATGTTCAATCTAGCCTTAAGAACACCTTAAATGAAGGAATCTAACGAGTTAGACATTAAAAGTTAATCATCTAACCCTACGATCTACCAAGCTATCAACCCATCTAATGACTACTCATACATAATGATGATTGCTATTTCTCTAACACAAAATAAATTAATTCAATAGACACAAACAACTATCAATGCAAGCATTTGATGATCAAATCCAGAAGTAACCTAGAACTAACAAATTAAGATCATTAGATTCAAAATTAAGCTAAAACAATCCAATATGATTAAAAATAAAAGACTACTAACACTTAGACAAGAGCAAGGCTAAAATTAAACACAAGATCAAACATCTATTATAAATATAAACTCAAACCAAGTGAACCAAGCACTTAAAAACTCAATGTGAAAGGAAACTTAAACTAAAACAGAACCACAATGATCAAACTTAAGTAACCAATAACGGCAATGAGTCTTTTGTTAGACAAACGATCAATCGGGAAATACAATCAACTAGAGATGCTTAAGGTAACAATGAAGCTCAATCTAGGACATGAAACACTCAATTGGCTCAACCCACTCTCATGGCATTGATTCTTTCACCAATCAATCAATCATGCTAAACTCTCATTGCTAATTAAGTGATTAACAAGCATTAAACTCAAGTTCAGTCAGTCCACTAAACTCCATAACTTCATAAATGACTAGGGAAGGTTACCTCATAAAAAGGTATTTCAGGAATTTTCGCAAACACCTTTCGAGCATTAAATTTTGTAACATCTAGATTTAAATGGTCAAGTTAAATCTAGCATTAAGAACATCTATTATGAAGGAATCTAACTACCTAAAACATCAAAAATCAGTCATCTATTCCTAGATCACCTAACCATCAATCCATTAATAAGCTACTCACTCATAAATATTGGAAAATGCAAAACAAAAGAGAAAAAAAATATGATAAACATAATGGAATAGAGAAGAGATAGGAAGAAGAATTTTCAATTGATTTAAAGGAATAATCAAAAGAGGATCATCCAAAGAAGTCTGAAGTATATTATCTCAACATGTCTAAATGGCTGGGAATTAAAACTTAGATGTTCTAAACTCCTAAACATTAGGGTTTTAATATTTAAAATGGAACTGGGTTGACCCGAGATAAACTGGGTCAGACCAAATAAAAAAAACTTGTATGTCAACATTCTCAACCTCATTTTACGACCAAGAGGTCAAAATTTTCCTCTGTCCAATTTTTTGACCTTCTTTCTCGACCATGAGGTCGAGATTTATGAGCCTGGCCTTTGTCTTTGTTCTGTCTTGAAATCTCAACCTCATTTCACGAGCATGAGGTCAAGATTTTCATCCTGGAACTCTCTGGTTTATTATTTCGACCTCAAATCTCTACCTGTGGCCGAGATTTCCTCTTGAAGGTTCTTCTCCTTTCTTTGATGCTTCCTTACTCCAAGAATCTGATCCCCAAATCTCCAATCTCCAAAAGTTGGCTCCATTCCACTTGAAAAGACTCAATAGAAAATAAAATATGTGTATGCATGCTCCTTAAAATCTAATACAAAAATATGCAAAATACTAACAAGAATGAGATCAAATGAGTCATACATGTTGGAATATGATGCAAAATGAAAATGGAAACTAACCTAATATCCACATATATTACATAACGAAAAAGAAACTTAAAACAAAGGAATGATTAAAAGTGGATCATCCAAATGGGTTTCTAGTATTCTCCCTCAACTCACTCTCAATATGTTCTTTAGTGGCTGAAAAATCAAAAGTGAGATGTTCTAACCCTCAAACATTAGGGTTTTAATTTTTTTAAATGAATTTAGGTCGACTTGGGACAAACTTGTTCGGACTAACTTATAATAGGTGTGTGCAGGGGAGATTGAGCTTGTGGGATCAAGCTGAAATTCGACATCCCAAGCATCCAGAAGGAGTGGTTTGTATGTTCCTTCCATTGAGGTCATCAAGTCGAGGTTGAGGTTAATGATCTCAACCTCCATAGGGATGCTTGCAAAATAGGCATTTGTCGAGGTCTAATCATAGGGACATTGGTCGGTGGTGTGTGCTTTAGATAGGTTGGCGTTGAATGGCCCATCATCAAGCTCCAAAATTTGACCTTAGAGTCGATGATCCGTGTTCTAGAGACTTGTGTGCGTCTGCCTCAAGCTCGACCTCCTCATGACGGGCCATAGGTCGACTTCATCCTCCTAATGATTTTTCTCCTTGTTTAGTCATCTTTTATTGACCAAATGCATATGCCTGATTGTGTGTCTTATCACCAGGTATCCAAAGCTTTAAATTTTGCTCTAGTTCACCTAAAAATGACTCAAAACATGGAATTATGCAACTCGATCTATCAACAACTCTAAAATACAAAATTAAAACAAAAACTATACTAAAACGAATAAATGTAACTTCTAAATGATGAAAAATAACCAAAACATGCATGAAAGTCTAGCTAATAATGATGTATATTAGGTATCTAAGTATGAAATCCTCCCATTCATTTCAGTTATATTTCTGGTTTAACCCTCCAAATTTTGTTTCAGCAAAGATTTGTCCTCATCATCTTGGACATGTCGAACATGGTTGCCTATTTGTTGTAGACTCCTCTTACTACATGACGTTTACCTAGCCAACATTTTGATCCGACTTTTGTTGATTTGGTACGTACAATATATTGTTGTTGAATAGACCTCTAGGTACAAAACCTTGCTGATTGTTGTATTTTCTTTTGGATGGTTGAATCCTTCATTAAAGCTTTGATACTGATATGATCGTATCTTTGATTTTGATTATGCGGTTTATTGTTCACTTGATATGTCAATTAATTGTTGACCTTGATTGGCGGGTAAATCTGGTCTTGTAAATCTCCGCGTTGTTTAGAGAAGTTACGATGGTTTTGGTAGTTAGAGTTGTAGCCATTGGGATATGTCCCATTAGCAATCAAGGTATTGGAGTACAAGCCTTCCGCATCCATAGAGTTAACTTCTTCTGATTGCTTTTGGATTAATTTGGTAATAGCTCGTGGTTGACTTGATTAATCTCCATCTCGTTTAAGCTTTTGGCAGGTCAAAGAGTTGCTTGGAAGACTTTTTCCAATTTTTATTCTAAGGTTTCTAAAAAAATTTTTGTTTGTGCTCTGTAACTGAGTTTGATCGTGGAGCTTTGTCATATTCTTCCCCGTGACATCCATCACTCAAAGCCAAACTCCCTACAAGTACCAATATGTCTTATGCTTCTTTTCCTAAGAAGTTTCCCTTTGATGTTTTACCAAACATGATTCTGAATTTGTGAAAGCACTATGATACAAGGTGCTAAGCAAAGACACCTTCATAAAATTATGGTGTAGAGAGTGGGTTCTATACCTTTAAAAGCTCTCAAGCCTTATCAATTTTTTTTGTTGTCCTTATTGTTTGAAGAACTTGGCAAGAAAATGCTTTCTATAATCATTGATGCGCTCAATGGACAAGACTTTTTCTCATTGATGCGCTCGATCACCTAAAGAAAATGGAAATAGGCAGAGCTTCAACATGTCTATGAAAACACCATTTATCTTTATTATATCACTATACCTATCGAATAGATCATGATGATCAAGTGGATCTTCACTCGGTAACCCATGAAAGTGTTTCTCTTGAACCATGTTGATCAGGCTAGCTTTAATCTCAGAATTTTTGTGTGCGATAGAAGGCCCCTTGATTCCAGTTGATTGTCCTTGAGAAAGGGTTCATCAAATATACCAATCATCATGGGCCGTCCAACAAGGTGATTGGCTGCCTGACTGGTTCATGTGTCTTATATACCTTCAATTGTGAACTCTTGTTCTATTCCTAATCTTGCTAGGTAGTTTAGTTTTTCTCTTTCTTGGCGTGCCTTTGAATTGCAATTCTCTATTAGTTCTATATCTTGCACATGCTTAAGCAATGTCTTTCTTTTGAGCTCCTCAAGATCATATACTTGTAGAAAGAGAAAAGAGTTGAACCATCTTAGAAAATCATTTGAAAGTTAACCTAGTCTAAAACTTATATGAAATCTTTATCGAGTTGCCAATAATTTCTAACAACGGTGTCAAAAATTTGATGTGCACAAGATTTACCCTTGTATTTTACAACCATAAGATTACAGTATAGTTATAGTAAAAAGGGATTTGAATTCACACAGATTATTGCAAGCAAGCACAAAAGATATACACAATAGTCTAATTTTGGTTGAAACAATCGCATTATCAAACAGTTATACAAACAAGTGTCATGTAGTTAAAGTAGAATTCAAATTAAAAATAGAAAACAGAGCAGAATAGAATGCATATTAAACATATCAAAGATTCAAAACCAATCAAATCCTTGATCCGTGAAAAGATATCGAACTAAAAACAACCTAGAACGCAAAGTCAAGCAAATCATTCATCAAACCATCAGTCGATGGTAATATATCAGATTCAAATTATTGTTAATTATATCCAAGTAAGCGAGTAAACAATCATTGAATCTACTACCCACCTCATGCGCTAATTGCAACTTTTGTTTGTACTTTTTCAAGGCATCTAGTCACTCATTCAAAAATATTATTAAAAACCTATCGAACGAGTCTATGTCTAAAATTCTTGATTCTAGTTAATCAAGCGAAAACCTACCAAAACATATTGAAGATACATGGATCATTCAGATATATACCTTGATTACTAACCTAAGACATCCTAAATCATTCCTAGTCTAATTAAACCACGAATCAGCTAGTTCGTTACTCACTACTTTACATTAAAGCAACCAAATCAAATTAAAAAAATTTGACATAGTTAAGAGATAAAAAATGAAATTGATTAAAAGATCAATCAGCTTAGATCATTGAATTGAAACTCTAACATTAACTTGATGAATGAAACTTGTTATCTTTTTCCTTCGATTTTGAATTTATATGGAGTAAAATAATCTTCCATAAAATTTTAGTCAATCCTTAACAAACAAAAAAGGTAAATACAACCCTAAAAACAAGTCTAGATCCATGAACCTTTGTATATATTTCTAACAAACTGAATTGACTATAGTCAACGATATTCAAATGTAACGCGCATAGGTCTCAACAGGTACTCTTGTTTAATCTCTTATTTGCACAATTGTTATCCGCAGAGCATATCCGTATGATCCTCCAGCACATGTAGCGGTAATTCTAAACAGTCTAGCAAATATGCGAACCTGATTGATACCAAATTGCCACAATTTATTCCTGAGGCTCCAGAAGCATATAAAAACCTGTAAAACCCAAAAAAAGACCTAATGCAATGTATAACATACTGAAGACGCCTAATCCTAATATAAACAAATTATGCACCTAAGTTCCTGATACTTGGATGGTATACAATAAAACATAAGCTAAATGCGTACGTAATACCCTAAAATACACACATATCACATGTTTAAACAATGTTGGTACGTTATACAAGTAATCCTGATTTTGAAGAGAGCCACTAACATGACGATTCTGAGAAGGTCTTAAGATAATTTCTCTTAGAACTCCATATTGGAAAAGACAATAATTTGTAATTCATTAATGGATTTACTACTCCATAATTGTACCTCTAACACTTGCTTTGTTGTTTGCCTTTTTCTTTAGGTAAAACATAAACCATACGGATAAATACATACATTGAAATTGAACTGGCCCACAAAGTTTTGTTTATGTAGGTAAGTGAATAGGCAAGTGCTCCATGACATCAAAGAAAGAAGGTGGAAATATCTTCTCAAGATTACAAAGCATCTAAGCTATGTTATCTTTCAAACAATTAACGTCACTAATTTGCAAATATTTTGAGAAAATATCGTTAAAAAAAACAAACTAACATATGCAAAGAATCAAATATTTAGTTTATAATTAACAGCAAAAATTATCATAAAAATACAATTTACCTAAATCGCTTCATGGACTATTAGTGAAAGGAGTTCTGCAAAGATAAATAAAAATAATTGTTGTATAATAACATGACATTCAGGACTTTTCATATTATATTTTACCATTAGTGGTGATGCGTCGCCCTATATTAAATACATATCCATAATAAACTTTCACTTCATCCTTCAACCATTTAAGAAATGACAACTTTGATGCAAGAAACAATCTGAATATTGGAATCGGAGCTTTTCTGTGAGAAAGAAGGTGTAAGCCTTTTTGATCACAATACAACTCCAGATCTTGGCGTGATCTTAGTGAATCTTTTGTTTTTCCTATGTAATTTAGAAAAGTGTTAAATGGTTGTCAATTTTTTTTCTCAATATGCATCATATCCAAATTCTGTCAAAGTAGATATGTTATCCAATAAGGTAGCTCCCAGAAAAACTATGTGTGCCAATGGTGATTGTCACCATATCCCTTGATCAAGTTATTCACATGACCACTCCCACCATAATCTACTATTTTTTGAAGTTTTCTAACTAATTAAAGATTGCTTCCATTAAAAGTTGATTTGATAGCTCGTTTTTAACTGTTTAAAATTTTCAAAAATACTTAAGATTTGGCGGTACATATGATCTTGTTGGTAGAACTCTCTGATGACAGTTAAACCAACTAGATTTTTGACCATGCTTCCATTGAAAAGTGTTAGTCTAATTCATACAATATAGACAAGACAATCTTCTATGAGTTTCCCATACAGACAATAACCCATATACTACAAAATCACCTATAATGCACACTAATACTGCTAGAAGTTGAGAAATTTTATTATTCTCTGCTGAAACATCATGTGCTTGCACTCCACTAGTTCCAAGATCATTCAGTTCAACAATTCAATGGGTGCATAAATATATCCAAACTCCATTGTGGATAATTTCGTCATGACACCATGATAGTAAAAAACAAATATTCTCTATTCATACACAAATCTGGTTGTATAATATATGGAGTAACAATTATTGGTCACGGAGAATAATTGCCAATGGACAATCCAAATAGATTAAATTTATCAATGATTGACCCATATAAACATTTATGTTTTTAGCAAAAAATGGGATAACAATTCTGAAAATACTTCCACACCTTAGCATTTGAAGGGTGTTCTATTTTTTCATTGTGACATGTATGGTTTCCATACCAAGTCATATGTGGTACTAACTTTTTGGATGGATACAATCTCTTTGGTCTAAATTTTATTGGAAGGTGGAACATCCACTTGTATGTAGTATATTTTCTTGTTAAAAAACCTTCTTTGAAGCCTTCACAGGTTTGTACATTTGTTTGTTACAAAATCGGCAACTGATTTATCTTCGTGGTAAAGTGAACTCAATGTTCTCATCAAATTATCTACTTTGTAATAACTTTAAACATCAACTTTACCATGACGATGAACTTGGTGTCATAGATATGAAAAATCATCAACACAATTTAAAGTTATATTATAGCTCGTTTTAATGTGATGATCGGCATAAAACAAGAACTCTGTCAATCCTTCAACACAATGATCATTTAGTGGTTCACTTGTATTATTTTAACGGTTTAAAAATTGTCCATCAATTAAACAATAATAGTTAAAGATACATATCCAAACTCCATTTTTGTATGATTTTTCATGACACCATAATAGTAAGAAACAAATATTCTCTCGTTATGCACAAATTTGTTGGTAGATTATACGGAGTAACAACTACTGGCTATAGAGAATAATTGCCACCGACAATCCAAATGGGTCAAAGCAATCAGGATACAGGCCCAAATAAACATTTCTGCTTTCAGCAGCGAAATTGGGATAACGATTCTAAAAATGTTTCCACGCCTTAGCATTTGAAGAAAGTTCCATTATGACATGTATGGTTTGCATGTCAACTTCGTGGAGTTAAATGGTTGGATATATACAATATGTTAGTTTACGTGTTAATGTGAGGTTAAACATCCACTTGTATGGAATATATTTTCTTGTTTAAGAACCCTTCTTTGAAATCTTCACATTTTTGTACATTTGTTTGTTACAAAACTGCAACTGTTTACCTTGTTATCTCTCCAATAAAACATACAATAATTTTTGCAAACAACAAGGTACAGTATACACAATATTCGCATCAACTTTTCCACTTTATAATAACTCTAAGCAGCAATGTTGCCATCAAGAAGAACTTGCATAGATATGAAACATTATCGACACAATTTTACGGTATACTATTGTTTCTTTTAATGTTTATCACATTGGTAGCAAACGAGAACATTGTTAATCTTCTAACACAATTATCCTACAGAGATTCACTTGTAGTATCTAAATGATTAAAAAATTATGGAGTTTCAACTTTAAGTTGTTTGAAATGGTCATATCCATCATAATCAAGTTATGGTTCTTTCTAAATGTTATTTCTAATACGTTCATCAGTTTGTTCACAAGTTCCATTAGTCAACATGCAACAAGTTAATATATTAATTATCGGAGAACTTAAAATTTCATAAATTTAGATGCAAATTAAGAATCTTTCAAAATTATATCTATTGGATTTCATCATGAGATTTCCAAATATAATTATTAAGTTAGAATTATTTATTGTATAGATGTATCCACACATCAATAACAAAAAAATACTTCCTATTTTGACACGATCTACATTAACATCATATTTTAGGCTTTCGTTTGGTCATATGGCAAACCCCATGAATTGATCCAATCCACTTGCAAGTTCTTTCAATATACTTCTTGAATTTGGATCAACATGATTACATATTTATTTTCTTTTTGCTTGAATATTGTTGCTTGATGATGCCATTTTATATAAATATATAGATTGTGAATAAAAAATAAATAGGTTTTAGAAATAAGCATTTTGAAATTAAATAGTAAAGAGATGACAACTTTGTGGATGCATTCGAAGTCAAGAAATGAGATAAGAGGAAAATTTTACAGTGTACAAGAAGCAATAAGAGAGTTATGCTGAATTCGAAGATTCGAGGACTTTTTTTGGAAGATTTTTCCTCGCACCATAATGTTAAGAAAAAAATATTCTCTGTTAATGCACAAATCTAGTAGTATGTTATATGGAGTAACAATTAACTGCACAAGAATAATTGCCACCAAATGATCCAAATAGATTAAAACCATCACTGCATAGACCCATATAAATATTTCTAGTTTCAGCAGCGACATTAGAATAACGGTTCTAAAAGTGCTTCAACGCCTTAGCATTTGAAGGATTTTGTTATTTTTCCATGGTGACATGTATGGTTTGCATGATAACCCATATGTGGTGCTAACTTTTTGGAGATACACAATCTCTTTAGTCTAGATGTTATTGGAAGGTAAAACAACCACTTATATGGAATACTTTTTCTTGTTAAAAAGCCCTACCTAGAAGTCTTCACAAGTTTATAAATTTTTTTTTTACAAAAACTGCAACTGGTTTATCTTTGTTATCTCTCTGATAAAACATACAATGATTATGGCAAACATCAATCTTATAGTATGACATACTCAATGTTCTCATCAACTTCTCTGCTTTGTAGTAATTCTAAGCAGCAACATTACCATCAAGAAGAAGTTGGTGGCATAGATATGAATAATCATCGACACAATTTTAAAGTAGATTATTAGCTCATTTTTATGTTCATCCCATCGGCAAGAAATTTTTTTTTGTAAATTCTTCAACACAAATATCATATAGTAGTTCACTTATAGCATTTAAACGGTTAAAAAATTATACAACTTCTACTTCAGGTTCTTCGAAATAGTCATATCCATCAAAATCAAGTTCAAGATCTTCGTACTCGTCATTTCTAGCCGACTCATCAGTTTTTTCATAAATTCCAGTATTTAACACGCTACAATATAATATACTAATTATGAGAGAAGTTTAAAATTTCATAAGGTTTTGATGCAAATTAAAAATCTTTCAAAATTTATCTGTATAGGATTTTATCATGAGATTTCAAGTGTAATAATTAAGTTGGAAGACTTTATTATATAAATGAGTCCATACATTAATTATGAAAAGATACTTTATGTTTTGGCAAGATCTACATGGACACCATATTTTAGGTTCTTGTTCATTCATGTTCATCTTTGCAAACCCATGAATTGATCTAATCCCCTTGCAAATTCTATAGATAGACTTTTTGTATTTGGATATATATGATTATACTTTTCTTTGTTCTTGAATATTATTGCTTGATGATGACATTTTTCATAAAACATATATATATATATATTGTGAAAAAATAGATTATAGAGATAAGGATTTGTAATCAAGAATAAGCTTGGGCATTTCGGGTTTCAATTCAGATCCTTTCGAGTTCAGATTTTCAGATCTAAGGTATTTGGACCTATATTGAAACCAAATTATATTTCGGGTTGGTTCGGTTCAGGTCCTTTTGGGTGCGGGTAAGTTTGTATTTAGATGTGAAGAGCCAAAACTTACTCAAACATTTGGGTATATTTTTTGGGTTTCGGATACTTGGACCTAAATAGTACCTAAAACCCAAATGTACCTAAAATTAGAACCAAAATTGGACCCAAAATTAGAACCAAAATTAGACCCAAAATTAGACCCAAAAATTTGCAAGTTGGGAAGACGTTTCTCTTTTTAAACATGTATACAAAATTGCATCTAAACATATAGTTACTTTCAAACTAACTTCTCTCTAATATATTTCATCATTTGCGTACCTAATTACATATTATTATGCCTTCTTAACCATATATTCTCACAAAGTAGATGCAATAACTCTTGATGATGATATTAAATTTCAAATACTATACTGCTAAAGTTGACCACAAACTAATTAAGTTCACATGAAATTTCCAAATAATATTTCATAGAGACTAAATTCATAGCACACTAATACTAAAACTAAAACTCTAATCGAAATCATTAATTTAACTAAGTCGACACGAGAGAGTTATAAAATCATAAATTAAATCACAAAACCAGACTAGATTTTACTAATACTTAGATAATGATGGCGTGAAGCAAACTATTATATTATAAAGAAATAATGATTCAATAATGTGGTGGAGCAAACTATTCTAGCGAAACTCATTGTTATTTCAAATAATTATTTTGAAATTTGTTCAAAAGTACCAAACGTGATACAATGGAGTAAATCAAAAATCGATTCTCATTTCAATACACACACAAACAATTTTCATTCCAAAATCAAAAATTAAACTGTAGTTTAGTGAAAAGAAAGATAATAGTAGAGAATCAAAGATGATGAAATTTTTTTTATGGTTTTATCGAGAATAGAGGGGAAAACGGAAAGCCATACGTGAGGTGTAAAAAAACTTAATGAAAACTTACATTATTTTTGGGTTCATTCATGTACCCATGGGTTTTGGGTAATATCTAACCTGAACCGAGACCCAATAGGGTAATTATATAGAACTTGACATGTACCTATATCCGGTTTTTGTTTTGGGTTTGTTCAGGTCTATGGGTCCGGGTAAAATTATAAGGGCTAATCCAGAAGCAAACAGAGGAAAAATTTGTGGATGTATTTGAAGTCAACGAATGAGATCAGAGAAAAATTTTGAATTCAAAGATTCGAAGACAATGAATGTTTTTTCATATAAGAAAAAAAACATAAGAAATGTTACGTAATCAATCAATTTAACAATAAATGGTTGTAGAAACATATCCAAACTCCGTTTTGGATGATTTAGTCTTGGCACCATGATAATAAGAAAAAAATATTCTCTATTCATGCACAAATCAAGTGGTTGATTATATGGAGTAACAATTGTTGGCCACAAAAAATAATTGCCACCGGAAAACCCAAAAGAACTATAGCCATTACTGCATAGAGAAAGATAAGCATTTCTGATTTTAGCAATAAAGATTGGGTAACGGTTCTGAAAATGCTTCTACACCTTAGTATTTGAAGGATGTTTCATCTTTCCATCGTGACAAGTATGGTTTGCATGCTGATAACACATTTATTAACCCTATAGTTCTACTGCACGTTCACTGCAAAACAAAGTAGTAATCTAGAGATCAAATCCACGAAGACCAAATTGTTACATTATCAATCTATTAATCAAACTTAAGCTAAGACAAAAAGAAGTGGTTGTTGTGATTGCACTTAAACAGTTAAGACAATAAAAGAATGTAAATTCAATAATTAGAAATATCAAGTTCAGAGAAACCATCAGGAAATCGGGATCTAAATCAGGAAAATATTCAAGGTACAGTGTAAGAACGATTCTCAAACACAAAGTACTAATGTATAGTAAATCCATTGTCATGACTAGGCCTCGGCATAATAACCAGAACCAAACTAAACCGACCCAAAAATTTTGGTTTGGTTTGGTTTTGGTTCCGAGAAAAGAACCGTTAGGTTCCAACTTTTAGGTAACTTTGTTTCTTGGTTCAGTTTTGATTTCTAAAAAGAACTATTTGGTTCCAATTTTAGATAATTTTGGTTCTCGGTTCGGTTTGGTTTGGTTCTGAGAATCAAATGTTACCAAATAAGAACAAAAACTAGTTAGTATTAAAATGTTGTGGTTATTTTTGGTTACAACTAATCATATTTTTTGGGTATTTGGTTATTTTGATTATTTTTTGAAAAAGTAACCATTTGGAACCGAACTAATATTATTTTGAGACTCATTTGGTTCCACTTTTTGGAACTAGAACCAAACCAAAACATAACCGAATTTTAACATGTACCCATTGGTTACCATATTTCTAGAACTGAAAGAACCCTAACCAAATCGAACCAAAATTTAATAAGTACCCATTGATTACCATATTTTCAGAACTGAAAGAACCGAAAACCAAAAGATCTAAACTAGAATTCTAAACTGTCGTTTGAACCTAGAGATCTAAACACACATTCACAACAAGTCTGAGAAGTTCACAACTTGCCTTAATATCAGCTTTCGTTGGCTAAGACAAATTGCTCATCTATGTTCTTTCAAGTATCTAACAAGCACTTTTGGTGAGTTAAACAACCTATGATCATAAGTTAGGTGACCAATATAACCTAAGCATTAAGAACGACAATAGATGAAGAATTCAGTAAGAAAAAAAACCTATTTGGCCATAATACATTGATTCCTTAAAATCATTATAAAATCCTAAACCTGATTAAAAAACTACTCGAACGTGATAGAAGAAAAAGGAAAGCAAAACAATAGATAAACATAATCATATACTAAACTAAATATAAAAAGAGTTTATAAATCTTCTCCAATTTGCAGAATACATTCAAAATGCTCTTGCTTAGAGCTCCAGAGAAAACAAAAAGTTATGAATATTCTAAAAAATGTATCTGAAAAAGAATATAAAAACATAGTCCAAATAGTCTCAAAGTTGTTCTGTATCAAATAGTGTTAAAATCATTTTGGTTCAAATTAGGATAAACCAGACAGAATAACTAGAAAAATATGGGTTCTTTTCGTGGAACTGGTCTGGATTGATTGGTTTAGGTGTGGACCGATCGATCTTGAAGATGTGTGGTGACGCCTTTAACTTAAGATAGGTTAGTATCGATCATGCTGGTCGATCTCTCAATCAAACATTCTCTTGTTTGAAATTCGGATCGATCTGTCTAGTGAGGGACTAATCGATCTTAAGTCATAATGAATGGAAACCAAAGGTTAGTCGATATGACGATCGTACTTTCTTTCTAAAATATGGGACCGATCAGTCTGAGCTCGTAAAATCCTCAAATTTTGATCCGTTTTGCTAATTTCATGCTTTGAGTGTCCAAATCTCATCCTAGTTCGTGTTTGACCTAAAAAGACACCAAAATGACTACAAAAGACTCAAAAAACCACATAAAACAAAAGTTATACCATGTCAAAAACGCAATACATCACATGCCAACCCATATGTGGTGCTAACTTTTTGGATATATATAATCTCTTTAGCCTAGATGTTATTGAAAAGTAGAACAACCAATTAATGTTCATCACCTCGTCGGCAAACGAGAACTTTATCAATCCTTCAACATAATTATCATATAGTGGTTCACTTGAGTATTTAAACAATTGAAGTTGAAAAATCATGCAGCTCCAACTTTAGGTTCTTTGCAATCATCATATCCATGAGAATCAAGTTCAAGGTCTTATAATCGATATATCCAGTGGGTTCATTAGTTTATTCACAAGTTTAAGTAGTCAACATGCTACAAATTAATAAATTAATCATGGGAGAAGTAAAAAAAATCATAAATTTGTAGGCACATTAAGAATCCTTCAAAAATAACCAGTATAGGATTTTATCATGAGATTTTCATATTGAAAAATTAAGTTGAAACTTTTATTGTATAGATGAGTCCACATATCATTTATGAAAAGATATTTTGTGTTTTGACATGATCTACATGGACACCATATTTTAGGTTCTTGTTTGGTCATGTTCATGCTTGTAAACTCCGTGAATTGATCCAATCCACTTGAAAATTATGCAGATACACTTCTTTATTTGGATCAATACGATTATACATTTTTTTCTTTGTTATTAAATATTATTATTTGATGATGAAATTATATAAATATATATATATATAACAAATAAAAAAGAAATAGG
Organism: Lepidium aucheri; assembly: GCA_900406435.1. Classification (NCBI taxonomy): domain Eukaryota; kingdom Viridiplantae; phylum Streptophyta; class Magnoliopsida; order Brassicales; family Brassicaceae; genus Lepidium; species Lepidium aucheri. The sequence continues at coordinate 4,660 of OVBA01003687.1, read as the reverse complement.
TTGTAAAGATAAGGATTTGAAATCAAGAAGCAAACACATGAAAATTTGTCGATGTATTTGAAGTCAAAAAGCAAGATCAAAGAAAAAAGTTAAAGTCTATAGAAAGCAATAAGAGAGTCATGTTGAATTAGAAGATTCGAATACGAGAAGTGAAAAAAAAGCAATAAGCAACTTTCAGAAATAAATTTGGTTTAATATATTAATTTTTTTTAAAGTGTTAGAGAAACATTTGAGATGACTAAAAAGCTTCATTGAGGAAAAAAACTTCGTTGCACTTTTAGCCAGAAAGTGCATCAGCATTGAGTTTTGTATGCATAAATTCATATCATACAAGACCTTCTCGGAGTATAATTTAATAGAGTACAATAATATAAGATGATCTTTGACATGACCTACAACTTAAATCTTTATATAAATTTTAATAATATATAAAGTTTTAAAAAACATTTGACATGATTTTATATTGAGGAATCGTCTCAAAAGTCTAATTTGAGAAATTATAATCTCAAAGTTCTAATAATTGGTTTTAGTTTGCAATTAAAAATAAATAAATAAAATGACTTTTTTAACCTTCTTAACATCTAAAACACACAAATATTACTTTGCAGACCAATGAAACACAATTTCATTCCTCTCATTCTCGATCAATCATCTTAATCCCTAACTTTTTTTCTCAATTTTTATAAACTCTGAAACTCTCCTCATCCTATTGTTAATGCTTTTTTCTTATGTTCTCTCTGTAACACTAGGGATAACATGTGTAGAATTACAACCAATTTAAAAGATTCCTCCCACATTGACAGTTATTTGCATTTGTTAATTTAATTGGTAGTTTAAAGCACACAACACAAGCATGAACAATATCTTTATGAATCATTGGAGAAACATTTGGTTATTTCTTGGAACATTATTCAAAATGACTTTGCATTTAGCATCATTATATTCTCATGTGTATTTTACAAGTTCTAAGAAGTTACCTCTTTCAGCAGACTCCTCTAACTCATCATGACCACAAAAAAATAGTTCTTGTCTCAACAAAAATCTAGCACCATAAATAGAAGCATTTAAGCGAATATGATACTTATTTTCACCATATTATCCTGCTTAGATAGAGAATGACTGATAGAGTGACCTTGATTCATTAAGTCCTAACATTTTCTAGTAGCATTATTGTAAGAACTATTGGGTTTACCCACTTGAGTGTCTAGTTTTTCAGGTTTGTTCCAACTAGAGAAACTTTCTTTCACAATAGCATCAATCCCACCTTGTTTTCTTACATCGTCTTAAAATAAGTAGCGACATAAACAAAAGGTTTTCTTTTAATATGATATACTTTAACCAAGTATCATGCAACTCAAATCAAGCTAGATTAAACCATTTTAATGCATTTCCTATCTGAATTTTCTTAAAAGCATGACCATATGGTTGACATGGACCCCTAATTTGTTATTTGCATCTTACCTCATCTCTTTGATTTAAATGATAGTATGTTATATATTTCCTTTAATTCAATAGGATATCATGGTGAATTGTCGATTTTAGTATTAGATGTTGCAGCAAAAAAAATTTATAGTATTCATCCATTATTTTATCTACAAAAAATAAGCAAATTTTATGTTTTTAATTAAATAATCAGAAAATATTTAATAAAAAAATAAATTTTTGTTAATAATAGTTAAAGCACTATAATTTTTGGACTTTGGTCCCACGATCAAAAGATTCATAGATTTAGAAACAACTCATTGATAAATGGATCAAATGCAAGCTTCTGGTACGATAAATGGTGCCACATGAATTCGTTAATAACCAAAATGGGAGCTTCAGTAGGGGTGTCAAACAGGCTTTTTGTCCACGGGTCTGACCTGATAAGACCCTCATGGACGTGGACCTGGACACAATAATATATGTCCATGAATTAGCAGGTCTCGCGGGTAAGTCCATGACGGGTAGCTGGTTAACGGATTGAAACCCGTTATGGGTTGCAGGTTTGCGGGTTACCCGCAGAATTAAAAAATCTGATTTTTTTATTTTTTTGTTTTTGAAAAAAACATAATAGCAAAGAGATCACAAATCTGATATTCACTTTCGATTTCAATCTAGAAATCTTAGAGCATGTGTCGAAAATTTGATAGAAAAATCCTTTGGATTATTCATGAGCGAAGAGATGAGTGGAGAAATGATATGATCTCGAACCAATTGAAACAAGAGCATCGAGGTTCACCAGTTAGGTAATTCTTTGAGGATTGATTCATCTTGTTTGTTACTTGATAGTTTTGTATATTTCTTTGTTTCTATAAGGATTAAGCACTAGAGATTCCTTCAGGTTTGAACAGATTGGAATTCTTCCTTGTTCTCTATTTGTGTCTTGTAGATTGCAAACGTTACACTAACTTTATACCGTGTTCTGTTATATGCAAAAAATTGGTAAGCCTTGTAGTTGTCAATCACTTGATATAAGTCTCTGGAGATGTGTTATGTGTTATGGTTACAAGTCTTGTGTAGTTGTGCTTAAGTTCTCGACCAAATCCAACTCGTTTGAGTTTCTTAATATTGCAAGCTACCAATTCGTTGGTATAATGGTAGTATCCAAAGTTTTACTATGAACTATAACTTTTGGTTTATTTGATTGTGTTCAATTGTTAATTGTTTTTGTACAGACAATTTTGCCATTGCAAATAATGTTTGTTGGGTTATTGGAGAACTATTGACCACCAAGACTATTATATGTTCATTTCTTTATTCAGTTTTGTCTAGAAAACTCAGTAGTTGTTTTGATGTTATTTTGATGTACTTTTTTTTGTTCTCTAACCCTGCATCTTCTAAATGTAGATATGACTCTAGTTATCTTATAAGTTCAAGATTCTCTTCTTATTTTGACCATGGCTCTAAATCTATAAACTTATGTATTCAACTATTACATATACCTCCAATTATTAAATTTAGTAATCATTAGAAATTTGTTGTCATGTTATAAGGTTAAGAAAGAAGGACAATGGAACCAAGATTTGTGACCTCTCTAGAAGAATTGGTACCATCAAGAAGATGGAGAAAGTTGCCGAAGCTTACAATCCAGAATTTTTGGTGAGCACTATAAGCATGGAGAAGAAGATCCATTATTGCAAAATGTCAAGTCCTTAAGGTAATTTTTGATTTTTGGTCACTTGTTATGCCTTCTTGATTTGTAGTCGAGCTTTTATTATACAATTTTGGTTATATAATTCACTTTAACTTAGATTTTCGGCTGCGCTCTCCGATTTTGGATTCTTTACTTGAAGGCAATATAGTTTGATTTGTAAATAGAGAGATGAAAGAGAGTTGGTTCATGGAAGTGATAGAAAGTCTCTTACGGTTAGGCCTTTAGTGTGATTTTTATTTTCCTTCAATGTTTGTATAACTTGTTATTCATGTTGCTATAAGAAAGACGTTATTTACATATATATATATAAAAGCAAATAAGTAAATGAAACTTTATTGCAAAACGTCATGTGGTACAATGGTTTGTGTTCGATTTGATTGATTAAAGGTTTAGGGGTTCGATTCTCAGATAGTAGAATAATTTTGTTACACAGTGTTAAATAAAACGCCTGCACACTGGTCCGTTAGTCCAGTAAGAATTGCGGATCGAGCCTGGACTTTAGCATATAAATTGTGGTCTTAATGGGCAGGGTGTTACGTCCTAACCCGCGATCCGCGAACCGGGAGGTTTTTCTACTTGACTAAGTAACATTTTTACTAGTTTAGATATAATTCCCTAAGTACTTAACCAAATATTTAAGCGCAATTTTAACAAATAATGGATCCAAAAGTTATACATAACCGTTTAACAACTTATACAACCGAGTTTAGTATAGTGCAATTCATATTACAAGCCGTTTTACTTTTGATTACACTAAACCGCTTCCCGACCTAGCCATCCTTTTTCCCACACCGTCCTCACTCCGCGCCACGCTCAGCTACTTTGCATTTACCACGGACTTACTTATCACCTGCATTCATAATAAATGCGTAAGCACAAACATGCTTAGTGAGCGGATCATTCCGTCCCACAAGCCCAACCAGAATGCACAATCAAACAAGAAAACAGTCAAGTCACATGCATGCAAGTTTAAACAGAATCCGCATCAACCGAACACTCGGCACTACCAGCGGTCCCTTCTCTGACCCAAGCAAGCCTTGGCGAGCTCTCTGCTCCCAAGCATGTTGCCGGTCGAGACCCCTAAGTCAGCCCGAGTCGATCGTTGATCGGACAACCACGGAAAACAAGCCCACAACATTCAACGCAACCAACTACACCTTTACATTCTAGACTTAACGAATTCTATGTTTAACCGGACCCTAGTTAGACTCAACGGTCACCACTCACCTTTGCCTTGCTTCCTAATCTTCTCGCCCAGAACTTAGCCCAACTCGATCAGATCTTTCTTCGGACAAGCCTTGAATCTCCAACCCGATTATCAACCCTTGCCTTAGCCGATTTTGAGTAGGATTAAGTGTTAGGATTTTGTCTCCAGTGCGCAAAAATGAAGAGATGATCGGCTATTTATAGAGGAAATCATCGACCAACCAAGGCAACATTTGTTTCATTCGGGTGGTGACACGTTACCCATGCGGGACACGTGTCTCGACCACATTCTACCGAGTCATGCACATAGTGCGCCAT
>OVBA01003686.1:0-25055 GCA_900406435.1 Lepidium aucheri | reverse complement strand
GAGGCTGAGAGAAATCGATCTAGTTGAGGCAAGGAAAGAGGTCGAATTGAGTTGAAGGTTTTGCTAGTATTGGCAATTCGAACCCCATCGAGCAAAATGGAACCCAAAAGAGTCTAAGGCAAAGGTGAGTTCGTGACCGTGGGGCTAGATTAGATCCGTGTTTGGTAATAGGTTGAATGGAACCCTAGAATAATTAGGTTGAATGATTGATTGTGAATAGAAGGACCATGTGGGTCGAAATTATGATTGAGAACCATGTGGTTCATGACCTGTGACTTGCAAACATAATGTTCGGACCTGTGACTTGCAAACATAATGTTCAGACCTGTGACTTGCGAACCCTAGTGTTCGGACCTATGACTTGTGAACCTTAGGGTTCGGACCTGTGACTTGTGATATGATATTGTTATTGCTCTTGACTTAAAGGTTACTTTGGCTGATCTGGATGTACCCCGGGTAGTTAAACTAATCGATGAGAAAACCCTAAAAATCGTGATTGTTCTCTTGTTTTTCTTGATTTGTTATTGAATGCGTGTTTTGGTTATAGCCTAGTGGGACAGGATGACCAAACCACTAAGCAATTCTTTTGCTTATACAATCTGCATGATTGTAGGTAATGATCCGACCAATGATCGAGAAAATGGTTAATAGGAGCGAGACCAAGACGGGACAGAGAGAAGATGGATTTAGGGATGGGATTTGGAAATTATTTTATGTTATTTAAGTTTGAACTTGATGCTAGAACCGATTTCAATTTGTTATGTTTATCATTTGGTGTTCTTGGAACCTTGAATTTAGTTATGAATAAGAATGGAACCGAGTTTTTATGAATTGCTTGGGCTTGTCACATCTTTATTATCGAATTTTGAGTTAGTGAATAATGGAACATGAATTGGATAAGTGTATAGTATGCCCAAGCCTTACCAGAATGCGTTGGTACGCGAGTTTAATGAGTTGGGGTGTTACACTTGTATTCTTGAAGAATATAGTGAAACTAATCCTCGTGATAATGACTTTGTGGAGTAGCTTTAATTGATCAAATCGGCTCACCATGCCTTGGATGTATTTATCCACTGATTTAGAGCCTTTAGTCCATTGGTTCAAGTTATATTGCAGTTGTTTAATATGACCACCATTGTATATCTACAGTGGACCAAACATTTGTGACGTCATCACTTGTGACCAGAGAGGTTAAATTGCAGCGAAGATAGCACCAATAATATCAGAGAAAATAATTTTATTTTGTCTTTGCCAGAGAATATAAGCAGTGTGTGCTGTAATTGGCTCAGAAACAACTTTAAGAGCCATCTAGGTATGACACAAGATAATATCCATCCATAAGAGATTGGATTTGATGACTCCACATCAAGTACTTTGATGCAGATAGGGTGTTGATATTAGACATATTCCCATTGAGAAGAGAGGTACCATAGAGGTAATAGCATCTGCAGATGTAACACCGAGATTAGGAAAAGAGTTTTGTAATGTAGACATGATAATAGAGGAGAAGAAAACAGAAAGAGGAAGAAGAAGATCAAAATTTGAAAGAAGAAAAAGGAGGCAGCAAATTTTTTAATTTAGGTACCGTTTAGACCTCTGGTACCATATGGTGATATGTTCAAAAATCATCTGTATTATTCCTCATAATATGTTTATTTACATAGATTGGTTAGGTATTACAATAAATGAATTATACACTTTACATAATTAAAAGATATGCTATTTACTTGATAATAAATGATAATAATTTAGTGATAGAGTCCAAACATACATTGAGGGTGTGAATGATGTTGTAGAGACACATGATCGTAAAGCTACATAGCTTGTATGACCTAAATTATAAATTCCCTATAGTCATATTATGATCCTTGGATTTTAACCATTTAATTTTGAATTTTTGACAAAAACAGTTCATCATTGTGTACAAAATGATGCCATCAATAAGAGGCCTCTGCCTCATCTTGGAAGTTAGAGAACGATGGTGAAGCAAGAGTTTTGTGTTGCTTAGAGCAAATATTAGAAGAAGCTTCCTTTGTCTTGGCAGGAAGATTTCCGTAGTGGTGCTTGTTTAGAGCATGAAGAACCAGTTTCAACAGCTTCAATTTTTTGTGGCAAAGGTGAAGAGTAATTAGAGTCGAATACAGCTAGGGAGGGAGACCAAATCTGGTGAACAGAAGGCATAAACTGTTTATGCTCCATCAGGAAATTGAAAAATCGGAATGGCCTCCTGTTGGCATGCTGGAGAAGCGAATTGAACTATAATAGTGCAATTATCTCAAACCCCCCAGTCTCAAAGGTAGAGTAAGACTGCGGAAACATACTTAGCCAACTATCATTAACAAGTGCTCTATCCAACCTCTGGTTCCCCATTTCTCTTATTCCACCATATAATAAGAGGCTATGAAAAAGTAAGATTAGAAAGCTCACAATATGAATTAGTGTACTGATATATGTATATTTTAGTATGTTGTAGAGGTATTTTTAGTACACTTTGCATTCTTATTCATAACATTTGCACCTCTTTAGAGTTCTTTTAGATTCATATTTCATGCATGGCGTAGAATTGCATACATGTTGCATAAAAAGAGTTCAGGTACTTAGAAAGCGTAATTGGAGCATCCTGGACGTTGTGGAGACATTTGGACCAGATGATAAGCTTGGATGCAACTGTGGAAGTCGAGCATCACCACATACTTGAGTACGTGCTGGAGCTTTGGGAAGGACTTGAGAACGGACGAGAGCTACAACTCAGACTCGAGATGTAATCGAGCTTCTCCATTCAATCTTGTACAAACTGGAGCCTTATCTCATTCTAGATGGGCTGCTGAAATTGATGGGCCGAGTTGGTCATTATTATATAGAAACGTTGTTGATCAAAGAAAATAATCATCAAACAAGTATCAAAAAAAAGGTGTCAAACTTGTTTGAATCTAGAGAGTGGATGTGTAGAAGACTTGATCGTGAGAGAAGATGTGTCTTAGATGAGTTTGTAGATGGAATAAACACATTTATAAGTTATGATTATAATCAATACTCCGATATAGAGCAGGAAGGTTTGTTATACCCGTGTACGAAGTGCAAAATATAGAAGCATGTATGGTGAATCACCAATATATGAAGGGATTTACAGCTACTTACTACATGTGGACGAATCATGGAAAAATTTGTTATTTTAGTAATGAAGTGGTCAACAAGTCATTATAAGGGAGAACCCAAAACACGAAGTGACTACTCTTATACTCAAGGTCCGGAAAATCATCAATACCATATGCAGATGTAAGCATGGTACCCAATGTGTTCATATTTCCACAAATATACAGAACCAAATCATGAGGAAGATATAAAAAAGGATGGTGTTTTCCAGGCATTGTAAGCAGCAAATCCACCCATGTTTGCGGGATGTTATGATGGGGTTTCTCAATTATATCTAGCATCAAAAGCTATACTTTGAAAGACCACTTACAACCTATCAGAAGAATGCTTAGATGATATAGCACATGCACTTAAAAATATTGTACCATCCCCACCTACAGCTCCTTATTCGAATTACAAGTAAAAGCGGTTGACGCGGTCGCTTGGGTTGCCTTGCCATAAAATTGATGTCTGTGAGTTAATTGTTTGCTATTTTGGAAAGGTGAAGAAAAAGAGTTGTTACGTTCTCGATTCTGAAAAAAAAGATTGGTACCCACAAAACAGTGGCCATTTAGGGAAGACGATACAAAAGTAGAGGATGTTTTATCTACCAATTATAGATTAGCTGAAACGATTTTACCAAACCAGTACAATGAGATGGCGCACTGAACATTTGTCCCTTGAAGGAGAAATGCATCCCCCTTTAGATGGAGTAGCATGGAACCATTTCCATAAGGTACATCTTGCATTACTTCAGATAGTCATAATATTTATCTATGCTTATCTACGGATGTATTTAATCCAATTGTTATGCATGGGAATGCGCATTTAGTATGGCCTGGCATAGTGACACCATACAATTTACCTCTCGAAATGTGTCTGAAAAAAAGAATTTTTCTTTTTATATGTGTTAGTTCTAGGACCAAATCATCCTTAGAAAAGCCTAGATAATTTTTTACAGTTGCTAATTGAAGAACTACAAAATCTGTGGAGTAATGGTTTAGATACTTATGATGTCTTGAAGTAAGGAAAATTTCAGGTTGTATGTTGCATTAATGTGGACAATTAGAAATTTTCCAGTGTACAGTTTTCTCTCTAGGATGGACGAAGCATGGGAGATTGGTTTGTCCATATTGTATGGATTAGACAAAGTCATTTTGGTTGCCAAATGAAAGGAAACATAGTTGGTTTGTATCCCACATATTTTTTTTTACCGGAAGAGCACCCTTATAGGCGGAATTTGAAGGCTTTCATAACGGGAAACAAAATTCAAGATGATCTCCCACAATGGTTAAACGGTGAGAAAATTTTACACGAAAGAATAAATAGCATAAAAAGGCTATTCAAAACTGTTGATAGTGGAGGCAATGGACACGATAATCCTTCTCCCAATATTGATGGGTACGGTGATTACCATAACTGGGTGAAAAAGTATCTTTTAGGAGCTAGCGTATTAGGAAGATCAAATTCTGCGACACAACCTTGGTTTCATGCACATCAGACAAAAAAGTTGAGGACAATGTCCTTAACACGGTGCTGAATATTCAAGAACAAACAAAAGATAACATCAAATCAAGAATGGATCTCTCGGTATTTTGAAATAGACTAGAACAGGAGCTTACTCAAGATAAAAATCATTTTTCCAATATTCAGGTTATCAAAGGAAGGGACACAAAACCTCCTGACTTGGCTGAAAACCGAAATTAAGTTTCTAGATGGATGTGCTTCGAAATTCAGAAGTTGTGTTGATTTGGATAATTGGAAGCTATCAAGTTTTAAAAGTAATGATTATCATGTCATTATGCAACGACTTTTGCCTATTGGATTCACAAAATTACTTCAAAAATAATTCACATGGCAAGTTCTGGTAAAATAAATTTTCAGACTAATATTTTCTTATAATTATTAACTATTTATTGTTTATATATTTTTACAAAAATATGTATATATATTTAGTGCTTTTCTTCCAAGGTTTATCTGCAAAACATTGAAGATCGCAGATGCTGCAATATTAAAAGAGAATATTACCGTTAAGGTTTGCAATCTCGAAAAAATATTCTCACCATTATTTTTTGATATGATGAACATCTCTGTGTGCATCTCCCGGATGAAGCTCTTTTAGGCAAGTCGGTTCAATATAGATGGATGTATCCATTTGAACAATACATGTATCATCTTAAAGATAAATTCAAAAACAAGGCGTGTATTAGAGGATCAATAGTTACTCAATATGTTAATGAAGAAATTTGTTACACGATATCAAATTTATTAACTCCTCCAAAAATGGCCGACCTCTTCGAAGACACTAGTGAAATACGTTTTACATACATGTTTCCTAATGTTCCAATCATGTTTCAACAAGAATGACACAATACTAGAGAGAAGAGCTAGAGGTTTCAATTACACATTGATGGAGAAAATGCAAAGTTACGCCAAGGAGGAGATCGATCCCTTGCAAGGAAACATCATATGGCGGTTAAGATTTCTAGGGGGATCTTCTTGACGAGTCTATCATAAAGGGATTTCCCTTCGATGGAATTAAGAGGATCTCAATTCTAAACAATGTCCGATTAATGCAATGGCTATTCGACAAGAGGCACTCGACTATGATGTATCATCGATACATCTTTCTGGAAGGTCCGCCTTATTGTTGGTATTAATCTCTAAGCTTGTCTCATGTACATCAGCAGACTTCTTTTTATGGTGCAATCGGTATTACACCATTAATTCCAAAATCAACAAAATTTCCAAATATTTAATGGCTGATTAATGTTTTCCATTTTGGTGTTTTCCAAGGAAATTTCATTAACTCGGTCTTCAAATCTTGGTCAGTTTTGAAAGTTTTCAAGTTATGAAAATGTTTCTATTTCGCTGTGATAATGACTCAGGCAGTCAAAGTTCTAATTGCACAAAGGAAACTACAGAGGCATATCCTCACAAAAAGGATTATGAGCTCAATTTTTGGGCAACAAGGAATCACAATTTTTGAGAGATCCTACGTCTCCTTTTTGACAAGATAAATTTTTTAGAAATTTCTTAGAAATTCTATATAACCACAACCTTTAACTAAGTCCCTCACAGAAACTCACAAAAATAATTATCTATGCTTGTTCGTGAATCACAGAGATTTCAAGATGGCACAACTTAATTCAAAAAAAGAATATGCCACAGGGAGCTTCTCCAGTGCCAATCCCTCGCATAAAAAGATTCATAAATTTGACAACAGTGCACTGATCACCAAATGTTTGAAGATTTTATTGGGTAGATGTTTAAACCCAGTCAAACAAGAATTAGGTCCTTTTACAACGATTCACGTGCATGTGGGGAATGGAGGATAAAGTAACCGGAACTGATCTTGGTTTTGGTCAGTTTTAGTTTAATTTCAAACACAAAGAAGATATAGAGGAGGTCCTAAAACTTTGTGCTACTCACTTTGATGGGTGGATGATCACTCTCGATAAGTGGATACCTCGTCCGAGAGGATTACTCATCAACTTTAACCATGTGGATTCGGATTTCTAATGTCCTAGCCGAGTTTGTAGCAGAGATGGTTTTTAGGAAAATATAGAAAAATAAGAGAAAGTTTTTAAGATAGATGTCGATGGAGCCAAAGTTCTAGTGGAGATAAACGTCATGAATGCAGTAGTCACAAAAACAGCGGTGGAAAAAGATGGAGAGGAAACTTTGGTGAAGATTAAGTATGATAGACACCAAGGTATTTGCACCACTGCAACTACATTAATCATGATGTATCAAGGTGAAAAGACTGATGGTGCATTATAACAGGAAATCAGATCAAGAAAGATTAGAACGTGCATACCGCAATTTGGAGAGAAACCAAAGCTACAAAGGCGCATTGATAAATAATGAGAAAACAGAGATTGGTGGAAGATCTAAAAATAGAGGAGTGAAGCTTTGCCATTTAGACCAGTATGGATCAAATTTTAACGTTCCCAAATTGAACTAAGGTATTTACCTAAACCCAAAGCAATCACTGAATCTTCTCAGCAGATTGGGAACGGCAAACAAGTAGCAGCTTCAGATATTGAGTTGCAAGAATCTGGTCCTAGGAAAACCAAAAGGAAAGAAACACAAACACATGATGGAAATAAAGACCAGTATTCTTTTGGAAACAACGATGCCGGTGTTTTCTCTCAAGTGTTATCTTCTTCAAAAAACAAAGCTCTCTCCTCCCATTCCCACGGAGAAGAAGTCTCTTCAAACCCGCAGGTTCTACTTCCTAGAAATAAGGATCTTGAGAATACAGGTGACATATCGAAAGATATACCCATAGGAGAATAGTACAATACAATGCAGTGTGATTTACTCTCAAAGAGAAAATCCGAACAATGTGACAATGCCCCTGCAATTCTTACCGTCGAGGACTTAGAAAGGTTACAGTCCTACAACACTATCACTTAAGAAGAACGCTGGGAGATGATGAAATCCAGAAACATCAAACTGACATCTAAACCTCCCCTCCCTTCAAAAAAATTTTGTGTTGAAAGAGTCTGTGAATCATCAGCTGATGCAGGTAAACAAGGATTAAAGTCTTCCAGTAAAATGATGGAAATGAACTCTATGAAGAAAATTATTATCAATGCACTTGCTCCAGTCCAGAAGAAACCTGAGAAGAATAAAAAAGGAAGCAAAAACTCGTAGGCTTCCAATGACAGTGCAACGTCTTAACTCAAAGCATCAGCCACCTAACTATCTTATTTATTTTCTTAATGTTTAAATTTTTATCATAGAATTATCAGGGTATCAGGAGCCATATTTCCCTTAGTTATTTGAAGGATATCAATAAAAACTTTTGTTTTGATTTCATTTTCATAATGGAAACTAAGAAACGATATGATCACATGGATGGATTATTAGGTGATTTTCAAATGGAAAAATGTTTCACCATTGAATCCCTTGGATCAAGTTAAGGTTTATGTCTATTTTTTCGGAATGTTGTGCTTTCACACAAAGATAAAAATATTATCAACATCTCTCTAGATTTGAGAGGCAGGAAAACTTTCATCTCTTTTATTTATGGTGAGCCTAACATAATTTTAGAGACCAAGTTTGCGAAAGACTTACAAAGATTGGAACTCAAATACTATAACCTTGGTTCATTATTGGGGGGTTTTAACAAAATATCAGGAAATCACGAAAAGAAAGCACGAAGAATGCGCAGTCTAAGCTCTTTTGTTCCCTTCAATACAATGTTACAGAAATGTGATTTTATTGAATTCCCATGCATATGTGATACATGGTCTTGGAGAGGAATCAGACAAAACAAAATAATTAGATGTAAGATAGAAAAGCTTTTGGCAATGACGATTGGCATTCTCTTTTCCCATATACAAAAAGAAATATATGTAGATGATTGGTTCAGATCACTGATCAATTATAACGAAAATGAAAAAAATTGAAACTTGGAAGACCAGGCTTCAATTTTGATAAACGATGGTTAGGAAAACCATGATTCGAAAAAACTATAAAGCAAAGCTGGTCCCGTTCTGCAAATTTGAGAGGTAACCGCATATCTGATAAAATATCAAATTGTAGATGGGAAATTTTGAGATGGAAAGAGAAACAAATTCTTCCTAGAAAAATAAAAATTGAATCCCTCAAAAAAATATATAAGATATGAAAAATTTAGATTCATGTCCTTTTGTGGAGATACAGGAAGTGGCTCTTGAACTATGTTTAGCATATAAGGAAGAAGAAACTTACTAGAAACTAGAAAAGCCGAAATAGATGGCTTTTTGAGGGAGAGAAGGATACCAAATTATTTCATATTCAAACAAAAAAAAGGCGAGCAAAGAATTGAATCATCAAAATTTTCAATGATCAAGGCAACTAGGTAGACCAGGAGGGGACATAGAGGTTGAAGCCGTTAAATACTTTGATACCCTATTCACATCAAATGGTAAGGTTAACTTCATGGAATTTCTAAAAGGCATTGAATCTATTGTTTCTGAAGCGGAGAATCATAGTTTGATTGCTACAACAATAGAAGAGGAAGTCAGAAAAGTGTTGTTCATGATGGACCTGTGGAAAGCACCAGGGACAGATTGGATGACGGCTCTTTTCTTCCAATAATCATTGCCAATCATTACAGAAGACTTAGTGCGTGTAGTTAATAATTTCATAGCAACTGGAATGTTCGAAAGAGAGTTAAAGCTCACGAATATTTGTTTAATTTTGAAAACAGTCAGACCTACAAAGATGGCAAAATTTAGACCTATCAGACTTTGAACATGGTTTACAAAGTCCTCTCTAAAGTTGCGTGCTTGAGACTAATAAGGATACTCCATAAGTTAGTCTCTGATACCCAATATGCCTTTGTGTTAGGGCGTTTAATATCTAATAATCTCTTGATAGTGTAGGAGATTTTCCACGCACTAAAGACTAATAAAAAGTTCAAAGGAGATTACATGGCCATTAAGAGTGACATGAGTAAAGTTTATGACAGGAGTGTATGGGGCTTTCTGTGCAATCTTCTGCTCAAACTTGGCTTCCTGGACAAATGAGTCAAAGGAATAATGTATTTTGTTACTTCAGTATGTTATTCCATCCTCATCAATGGTGCTCCCAAGGGCCGGGTTATACCAAAAGAGGCCTTCTGAAAGACGATCCGCTATCGCCATACCTCTTTATTCACTGTACTGAAGTGTTGATAGTGAAACTAAAGCTAGCAAAATCCTAGAGGCAGATGACGGGGATCTCAGTAGCTTGATCAAGCCCGACAGTATCTTACATTCTATTCGCTAATGACAACATGTTCTTCTGTAAGGCAAACTTAGAAGAATCAGCCACTATACTACACAAACTAACAGACTACAAAAAATTTCCAGACAACAAATCAACTATTCTAAATCCTCAATCCAATTTGGAAAAGGTATTGATCTAGTTAGGAGGCATGAGATTCAAGAACATCTTGAAATCAAAAGCATGGGAGGAATTGATACTTACTTAGGCCTCCCAAAAGGGTTAGAAGGAGCCAAGAAAAAAGTATTTGCTTTTGTTTCTGAAAAGACAAATGCTAGGATAAATTCTTGGATGGAAAAGTTCCTATCAAAAGGAGGGAAATAAGTTTTGAACAAATCTGTTCTTATAGTAATTTCTTCTTATGTTATGTCTTAATACCGCCTTCCGAAAAAAAACTGTAGTGAAGATTTGTGCAGCCATAGCCGAATTCTGGTGGCACAATTCAAATACCTCAAAAAGTATTTACTGGGCATGGTGGGAAAAGTTATTTAAAACAAAAGCCAAACGGGCTTATGCTTCTGTGCAATGGAAGAGTTTAATTCGGCTCTACTATCAAAAAAACTCTGGCGATTACTTGATTTTCAGAATTCCCTACTTTCTCAGATATTTAAGCACGTATTATGTTGGCTCTAATCCTATGATCCCTCGGCGATTATACTCCCCCTCATATGATTGGCAGAGTATCATCTCGGCTAGAGCATTAGTCATGAAAGGATTTTAAGCATGTGGGTAACAGGGACATGATAAGAGTCTAGTCCGACCCCTGGATCCTAGATCACATTCATATACTGACAATGGGTAAGTTCACCCCAATCTTAAAGCATTTTAACTGATTGACTCATAGTCATGTTTATAGAAAGAGACCCTGATCAATCAACTATTCGTCCCTCGAGATGCAAGTTTAGTTTAGGAATCCATGTCCTAAGAAATCCAACCTCCAATCGGTTTGGTTAGCATTTCTATACCTGGCTACCACAACCTTCATCTACCTCTAAACCATTAGCAGTTAATCTAGCATTTATTGGTTATAGGTGCCTAGTCGACACATTTTGGAAGGATTTAGCTCCTTTTACGGGACTATGCTAGTAATGTTTCCCTTATGACATAGAAGGTATCAATTTTGGGGCTTAGAATATTCCCGCAGCTTATCCTCCTTGCATTTGGAACTTGAAGCACTCTTTTGGGCCATGACTTTTCTCTTTTCCCTTTAGATTTTGGAGGTCGAGTTCGTAGTCAATAGTTCAGAACTTCTGAACATGTTAGAAGATCTTTCGGCTTGGCAATCCTTTTCGCCATACCTGGTCGACTTCTCGTGTATGTGGAGCTTTTTTCATCTCTGAGATCCCCGAACACTCAACCACAAAACTGATTACCTTGCCTGTATTGTTAAAGGATTTTCTAGGTGTTATGTATTTGTGGAATGTACCTTCGTTTAGTTTTCTTGTGCTCTATTTGAGTAAAGTTCAAAAAAAAACAATATAACATCACAAATTTGATAATTTATATCATTGTTGACTTGTTGACTTGCTGAAACTTTTCTACTAAAAATTTCAGTTATGGTTGGTTATTGTTGATGACATAAATATCAAATATCCACATATGAATTGTTTTGGAAACTAGGCCAAATTTCTTGATTATATTAAAAAGAACTATACCAATTCATTTTTAGCCAAGAAATATATGCATATATATATATGTATATATATATATGTCAATCATTGTAATTTCAACCTCAATTATTGAGACAATTAAATTATTGAAGGAAAAAATGTCAATTTGCCTTAGAATCATGGATAATTATTGAAGGAAATAAGATGACTAGTTTTTTTTGTCGTTAAAAGTAAACTACAAGAAAAAATAACATTGAATATCCACTTTGAAATAAGGCAGATATACAACAGAATATATAATAGACTGATCATATGTATATATTGTACACTAATATGTATTCTTTTTCTTTGTAATTCACTAGTTTTCTATTATTATTAATTTCTAGTTAGTCAATAAATAGTTCCTTAAAATTTATTGTCTATACTTTAAATAGTTATAGGTGATATCTTATACCTATATTTTAATCTGTATATATGATTCATATTTCAATTAAATATTATTTTTGTACTGAATAAATATAAACATACATTTATATATTCTAATTTACATCAATTTTTTTAAACTAATTATGTTGACTAAAAAACAATGGTTAAGGCGATTAGCGATCTTAGGGTTTCGAGGGTGACATGCCTAATACAGTGCCTAATACAATGATGGCCAGTTCTTCTGATTAGGGAGAACCTTAGGGGATCTACTAGAAGGGAAACGTTGTTTGTGGGCCAAGAGGGTTAGCGGTGGAGGCTTTGGGGATCGGTTCTGTCTTGAGGTAATGATTGATGGGAATTGTGAATGATAGGGTTAGAATTGATTTACGAATGAAAAGAAAGGAGAAACGAAGGTGACAATTGATCCTGAAGTTTTGGTTGCAATGAATGACTTGTGGAAGAATTGTTTACTTGTTAAGGTTTTAGGGAGACATGTTACACTGCTTCCCTTAAAGAAGAAGTTGATGCAGCTTAGGAAACCTAAGGGTGAGATGAACGTTACTGATCTTCCTAGGTCTTTTTTTATGATTCATTTTGCGATGAGAAGGAATATTTTTTGGCTTTTCCTGGTGGCCCGTGGAGAGTATTTGGTGGTTATCTTATGGTACAAGCTTCATGTCCTGACTTTGATCCAAGGAGTGATGAGTCTTAAATAATCCGGCAAATTTTTAACATGAAGCTATTTTTTTGAAGATTGCTAGTGGTATTGGGAACCTAGTGAAAGTTGATCTCCCTACTCTAAATTTTGAGAGAGCTCGCTTTGCTAGAATTTGTATTGAGGTTGACATATCCCAATCTTTAAAGGGTACAATTCTAAGTAATGAAGATCGCTACTTTGTTAAATACGAATGATTAAACACGATATGCTCCTTTGTGGTATTTATGGCCATCTTGTTCACTCATGCCCTCATAAAGCAGCATTATCTCGTGTTAATGATTCTATTCCTGGTAACACTTTGTCTCCGAATGGTATCACTATTTCTTCACTGATATTAGCTCAGGCACCTGGTTCATCTCTACGCGGCATTACACGTACTTTCGTCCCTGTTTTGGAGGTTTTGGTTAGTAAGGAGAAGCAAGCTTCAGTCCCAACAATTGATTCTACAGTGAACCCGAAACAAAGTGATTTAGCAAATCTAATTTTGGAGAGCTCAAAAATATTTTTATGAATGTGAGTAAGTCTTCGAAGGAGGAAGAATTTATTACTGTCTCTAGTAGATTGGCTTCACGGTCGGCTCGTGTTTTTTAAGAGATCCAGAAAAAGAAAGAGATGGAGGTTTTCGCAACTTTTGATAGGTTTGCTAATTTGGATAGTGATTACATTGCGTTAGAGTTGCAGTCTGTTCAAATTAAGGAATCTGATGTAAAGGAAAACTTGATGGCTCTTTGTGCACCAATTAATAAGTCATTGATGGGAACCAGTACTAGAATTGGTTCGGGTTTTAGAAAACACTTTCAGGTTAAGGAGGGCCTGATAGAGAAGAAAATGAGTGGTATTAAATCTGGTGAGCTTACAAGTCCTAAACAAATTTTTTAAAGCCGAGTAGACCTTCCCGAGGGCTTGTATTTGGACCCTTTGGTTAAGAGTAGAGCTTAGTTGGGTCCATCAAACGTTTCAGAATGGCTACTAAGGCTATTTCTCGTGCGTGTGGTATTGCTTCTATGCCTAGAACTGTGGTTAATTTGGAGGTTGCTAATGTTGTAAGTGATGAGTAATGGACTCTCATAGTGTTGAATTAAAGGATCCAGCCAGTATTGTGGATGTAGTTGTCTCTCATTCATTGGAAACAATTGGTACCAGAGAGGATCCTCCCATTCAATGGTAATATTATGCCCTAGTAGTTTGGTTGTTTTTGCTTATGCTTATGATGAATATTTTACTTTAGAACTGACAGGATCAAATAAACCTAATTTTTGAAGGACTATTCGGTATATTCTCAAGAAATTCTCAATAAATATTCTTGTAATTTTTGAAACTCATGCTGGTGGGGATAGGACACAAGTGATTTGTCAGGGCTTGAGTTTTGAGAATTCTTTTCGGATAGATGTAGTCGGCCAAAGTGGAGGGCTATGGCTTCTTTGGAAAGGTAATGCTATTGTAGTTGATGTTGTTGATTCTTCGGAGTAGTTCATTTCAGCTCGGGTGAACTCTAGAGGTTCGGTCTTTCACCTAGTGGTTTTCTATGCTACACCCTCAATCTCAAGGCGTGCAGGGTTTTGGGATCAGTTGATCAATATTGTGAATGTTGTGCATATCCTGTCGATAATATGAGGGGAATTTAATACTTTTATTCGCACTTATAAAAGGATTGGTGGGAATGGGTCTCTTTCGCCAAACTCGGGTGCTTTCATGGATTGGATTCAATCTCTCTCGCTGGTTGATATAGGATTTTGGGGTGTCCATATACTTGGAAGAGGGGTCGGAAAGCTCATAATTATGTGGCAAAGAGACTTGATCAAGTCTTATGTTGTCCACAATTCTGTCTTCTTTGGCAAGAGACACGAGTCACACATTAGCCATTCTTGTAGTCTGATCATTCCCCCTTATACATTCAACTCGTGCATGTAGTCTTAAGCAAACCACTCGGCCTTTCCCGTTTGAAGCTTCTTGGCTTCATCATTCTGGCTTCAAGGACATGTTATCGCCTTCGTGGAGTAATAGTTTGAGCACTCCTGAAGCTTTGCGTTGTCTGCAAGGTACTCTTAAGAAGTAGAACAAACAAGTCTTTGGGAATACCAATGGCGAAAAGATAATTTAGTGGCCAAAATAAATCAAATTTAATCTCAATTGGATGTGCAGCCCTCAAATGCACTAATTGAGGACGAAGCAAATTTGATGCGAGAACTTGAGTCAGTTTTGGACCAAGAGGAAACTCTTTGGTTCCAAAAATCTTGTAAGAAATGGATTGCTTTAGGGGACTAAATCACATCCTTTTTCACACTTCTACTATCATTCGTCGCAGGCATAACAAGATTGATATGTTACGAGATGATTAAGGTGTATGGATTTTTGATTTGGATGTGTTGGAGAGTTTGGCCTTGAGCTTTGACAGGGAGCTTTACTCATTACATCATGTAGCTCAGGATGAAAATCAGATCCATAGTGATAGGTTTTTGAACATGTTGCAAGAGGAAGTTGTTAGGTTGAACAAACCCTTCACGGCTAGCGAAGTGGAAGCGGCTATTCGGTGCATGGGAAAGTTCAAAGATCCAGGACCTGATGGATATCAACTAGTATTCTACCAGAAATGTTTGGAGGTTGTGGGTCAGGCAGTTGTTGAGTTTGTTCATCAATTCTTCCATACGGGTTTTCTCCCAGCGGGTACTAATGATGTACTCCCGGTTCTTATTGGCAAAGTTGTGAACCCAGAAACTATCCACCAATTTTGTCCTATAAGCTTGTGTAACGTGTTGTTCATGAGGATTACCAAGATGATGGTGAGCCTCTTGAAACTGATCATGATGAATCTTATAGGGCCAACTCAATGTAGCTTTATCCCAGGATGTTTAACCGCAGATAATATTGTTGTGGTTCAAGAAACAATTCATTCAGTGAGACACAAGAAAAGTCGTAAGGGATGGATGTTGTGGAAACTAGACTTAGAGAAAGCCTATGACCGTGTTTGTTGGGATTTTATTGAGGATAAACTACGAGGAGCAAACTTTCAGAGATTTGGATTCAGTGGATTATGACTTGTGTTGCTGGTCCATCTATGCGTTTGATCTAGAATGGGGAGATTTACTGAGGTTCTTTAACATGGACGAGGCATCTGCCAGGGTGACCTTATTTCTCCATACTTATATGTGCTTTATATGGAACGCCTTTGTCATTTAATAGACGCTTCAATCTCTTCAAAGCATTGGAAGCCAGTCCGCCTTTCTCGTAGTGGTCTACTTCTTTCACATATCTTCTTTGATGATGATTTGATTCTCTTTGCTAGAGCTTCAGTGAGAAAGGTTCAAGTCATATACACGGTTCTGTATACTTTTTGTTATGCCTCTTGACAAAAAGTGAGTCTAGAGAAATCTAAGATATTTTTTCAGAGAATGTTAGTCGAGAGTTGTCTCAGGAAATCAGTTTGATAAGTGGTATCAAGGTTACCAAGTATCTAGGGGAATATTTTGGGATGCATGTGCTCCACAAATCAATTAACAAAGACACCTTTCGTGAGGTTTTAGCTCGTGCTTTGGCACGACTAGCATGGTCGAAGAGTCTTTGTCTCAGTTTTTCGGGAGACTTACTCTTACAAAGGCAATTTTAAACTTGCTTCCAGTTCATACTATGAGTATGATATGCTTGCCTAAAGGGACTTTGAAGGAATTATATAAAATCCCTAGGTCTTTTTCATGGGGTAGTACTATGGGACAATGGAAACATCACCTTATTTCTTGGAACTTGTGTCTACTTGCCGTGCTGAGATGGTGGTTTAGGTCTCCGTCGTGCTGAAGAAATGAATCTGGCCTTGAAACCAAAATTGGGTCGGTGCTTACTCCACGGGGATGATACTCTTTGGAGTCGTATTCTCTGACATAAGTATAGAGTTAAAGACACTCAGGATCTCTCTTGGTTAGTCGCGAAAGGCTCTGGGTCTCCTACTTGGAGGAGTATTGTAATGGGTCTTCGTGATGTTGTGCTTCCGAATATTGATGGGTTGTTGGTGATGGTCGTTCTCTTGATTTTTGGACAGGCCAGTGGCTACTAGATTCCCCTGTATCGAAAAGCTTTCTACATCTACGATCCAGGATGACGTGTTGCATTTTAAGGCTCGAGATCTTTGGCATAACACGTCCGGATGGATGTTAAACGCTATTGAACTTTTTGTGGATTCACACATCATTTTGAGGCTCAAATTTGGGTCATTGATGAGTTTACAGGTGCTATAGACCACATCTCTGGGGCTGGTACTAAAAACAAATGCTTTTTAGTTAGTTCAGCTTACTGCCTGCTTATTGATAGTTAGATTCCTTGTCCGTTGATGTCTTGATTTTATGATAAGCTATGGTATGTTCAGGTACCTGAAAGAGTTCCCATATTCTTATGGTTGGTCTCGCATGATTCCATTATGACTAACCTTGAACGTCATCGTCGATATCTCGCCCTGTCTTGTGCATGTATGGTTTGTAATGGTGGTGCAGAGTCAATTTTGCATGTCTTGAGAGAGTGTCTAGCGGCTCTAGGTAACTAGAATCGATTGGTGCCATTATGGCACCAGTCGGGGTCTTTTCGGCATCAGTTTTGGAATGGTTGTAGATGAATCTGCGAGAGGAATCGGTGGTTATCGGCTGCACATGGTCTACTATGTTCGTAATGATTATTTGGTGGGGCTGTAAATGGAGGTGTAGCTTCGTGTTTAGCAACTGTAGCAAGTGTCGAGATAAAATTCAATTCATTAAGGAGGTATGTAAGAAAATATCACATGCTTTTACTAGTCACAAACCTGCTAGTTCTATCCTGGCTCGAACGGAGCGACTTGTCGCGTGGGTGAGACCAATTGATGGGTGGTGGAAGATCAATATTGTTGTAGCATCTCGAGGGAACCCATGCTTGGCTACTGTTGGAGGAGTTTTAAGAGACAGTAATGGTAAATGGGTTATTGGTCTTGGAGTGAATATTGACATTTGGACTTTTTCTCCCTGAGTTGTGGGGAGTTTACTATGGACTTTCGATCGCCTTGGATAAGAGGATCAGACGAGTCGAGTTTGAGGTAGACTCCAGCATTGTGGTAGAGTTGCCGAAGACAGGGATTGATGACTTACATCTGCTGTCATTTCTGGTACGTCTGTGTCATGGTTTTATTTCTAGGGACTGAATGGTCCGTTTTGTCTATGTGTATAGTGAAGCTAACCGTCTTGCCGATGATTTAGCCGACTATGCTTTTGATATTCTTTTGGAATTTCATTTTTTTGTTAGTGTTCCTTCTGTTGTTTCCTCGATTTTGTTGGATGATAAAAATAGATCTACTTCTATTAGATATGTTCGAGTTTGATTTGATGTTTTAAAATAAATCCAGCAGAAGTTTTCTCTCCCATTGTTCGACAAAAAAAAATCTACATCAATTTTTTCTTTTTTGTAAATGCATAATTTGGAAAAAACGAAAAAAAATAATAGAGTGAGGTCGATACACCATAAAAGAATAGTTAAATACTGTTTTATCTTTGTTTGTTTTGTTACAAACAACACTTACTATTGGTGGAATGACAATACATTAGTATTTCTCCAATGTTTTATAAATAAATAATTATACACATCGAAAGTCAGACTTATGTAAGAATTAAACCGGTTTTTAATACCGCAAGTCTCTCTCTTCCCCTATATTACTCTTCTCTCCTTCCCTCTTTCCTGTCCTTCTCTTACCAAACTTCACCGGTTCACCAATAAAAGAGAAAAACAGAGTTTGATTTTAGAACAAATAAACAAAGAAAGAAGAGATGATGGAACAGTTTATGAACCTTAAGGAGATAGAGCTCTGTCTTGGCCTCCCCGGAAGCCTTGAAACCGTGGAGAGTCCGACCATGTCGAGTAACGAGAGAGGCTTCTCTGAGACGATTGATCTCAAACTCAATTTTCAGTCAAACAAACAAAGACCTGCGGATCTCAACGTTGCTGGAGCTCTCAAAGAGAAGACTTTCCTCAAAGATCCTTCTAAGCCTCCTGCTAAGTAAGTTCTAATTATATATACATGTTCTTCAAAAGAAGATTAATTTTCTGGTTACTTACATACATGCTCTTGAAATATATATGAGGTACTAATGAATGGCTATATTGTTTTGGAGAGCACAAGTTGTAGGATGGCCATCGGTGAGGAACTACCGGAAGAATGTGATGGCTAATCAGAAGAGTATTGAAACGGAGGAGGCAAAAAGCGGTGTGGCGTTTGTGAAGGTTTCAATGCACGGAGCTCCTTATCTGCGAAAGGTTGACCTTAAGAACATCTCCAACGAATGAGTCTTTGATTTAAGGTTCTTAATAATAACATATTAATATTTTAACAAAATTTTAGCTTTTAATTTAATTTTTATTTTAAAAAACTGGTCTAATCCGATTAATACATGTGTACATTTGGGTATCTAATAAAATTGGATGAGTCTCTCATGCCTTGGCCTGTATGTTCAGTTCCTTTACAACAGATACGCTTTTACAAACATACGGTATAGATAATCTGACTTTTTAGATCAAATCTTTTCACTTGTAAAAGCGAACCAAACACATAAACAATTGAAGTCATACTCTTTGATATGACAGATTATATGAAGGAGAGTAAAGTGATGGACGTGTTGAAGAGGTCAGAGTATGCTCCAAGTTAGGAAGAGAAAGATGGAGACTGGATGCTCGTTGGCGATGTTCCCTGGCAGTAAGTTGTTTCTTCCATCTTCTTTTATTAATTGGTTGCCCCTTTTTGTTTTTCCAATTATTAGTTTTACGACCAAAATTATTCTCTAACGTGAGAAATCATTATCATCTATACTAATCATTTAGGGGAAAAAAAAAGATTACCGAAATTCCATGTGTTATAAATACGAACAGCTATCCTTTGGTTGGCATGGGACACAACCCACAAAAACGTTTTTTTTTTTTGTCAACAACATTATATATTATCAATAAAGAGAAAGCACCACTGTAAGTTACAATAAACCTTCTAATGCTGATTCTCGAATATCTCTAGCAAGAACATCAGCTATATGATTCAGTCTTTTTGGGATAACTGAAAGGAAAAATATAGAAAATAATGAACACAAACATGCAAGCTCTTCTTGATACGGAAGGAAAGCATGCCACTCCTTTGGATTATTGAAGATCTTCATAAATGTCTCACAACCCGTCGAGATCTCTACCTCCGTAATGGTCCTCGAAATCAGCGATCTGGATCTCTTCAAGATTCGGTGTTCTCCAAAAAAAGTAATCAAGGTTATACCATATCGATAGTCCCGAGAATAAACTAACCGCGGAGGGAATATTCGATAGAGCCCAAGTTTGAAGTCTGGATGGCATTCAAAAATAGCATAATTAATTGTTTCCTCATCTGCACCACACTGTGAACAATGAGTGTCACATTTAATACCATGTTTCCTCAAATTATATTTGACAGCTGTACAATCTGATAGAGTTTGCCATATAAAATATTTAATTTCATTTGGACATTGCATCTTTCAAATTTTATTATGTAAGGCCTGAAAATTTGGTCCAAATTGTCCAAATCCAATAAGTGAAGCCGTCTCCTCAGTTTGATAACCAGATTTGACTAAATATCGACCGGTTTTAGTGAAAAGTCATCCCCAATAATCAGGACGAGGACTACGAGGTATGGGTATTCCCAAGATTAAAGGAACATCCGACGGACTAAAGTATTGTCGTACCAGGATTTCCTTCCATGTACCAGACGGATGATCCAGGAATTGGTCTAGAGTAAGGTCAGGAAATATATTTAACTCTAAATTGACTGCAGGTCTGGGAAAAGAATATGGTATCCACGGATCTGACCAGACTCTTATAGATTTTCCATCCCCGATCCTGCATATTATACCCTTAGAAATTAAGGAACGACTTGACGCTATACTGCTCCACCCAAAGGAAGGGTTGGCTCGTAGTTTAGCATTCATGGGGCCAATGTTTTTGAAATATCTTCCCTTCATAACCATGGTAAATAAGGAATTAGGGAAGTTAATAAGTCGCTAAAGTTGTTTACCCAGGAGAGCAAAATTAAACTCTTCTAATGCTCGAAAACCTAAACCACCTTAAAATTTTGGTTGACATAATTGTTTTCATTTCTTCCAATGTATACCTTCAGTGGTTTCAGAGTTTGACCACCAAAAGTTTAAGATCGCTGAATTGAGCTTAATGATCACAGATTTGGGAAGACGATAACAAGACATAACATAAGTTGGGAGTGCTGTAAGGAGAGATTTAATCAAAACTTCCTTACCCGCTCTAGAAAAGAATTTGGAGGACCAGCTATTTATATGTTGTTGAAGTTTCTCACGTAAAAAGGAAAAAACTTTTGTGTTTGCCCCACCAATGTTTTTAGGAAGGCCTAGATAGGAACCTATCCCACCCACTTTGGAAATCCTAACAATATTATGGATTTCCATTTTATGACTATCGGGGACTGACAGACCAAATTTGATCGAAAATTTATCGAAATTAATTTGTTGCCCCGATATTGCCTCATAGTTGTTAAGTATTTGTAAAATCTGTGAGGTTTTCTTCTTTAGTTGCTTTGCAAAAAAATAAGATATCATCAGCAAAATGAAGATGTGAAATGTATGGGTTATCTCTGGCAATTGAAATACCTAAAATGAGACCCCTTTGTTCTGTACAAAGAATGAAAATATAAAGCGAAAGCGGATTACCCTGACGTATACCACTCACAAGAATGTTTAATATATATATATATACACACAAGTGAATAACATAGCTCATTCATATAAAAATATAAATATAAATAAGTACTGGTTTTGATCAATTAGTTAAATGCCATTTTTATAGTTTTCCCATAGTCATGAAATTCTACTTTATGAAATTACGTTTCTTCATGTGATATTATTGCTAAGGATTGGGAGATTTTTTTTGGATGAAACGTGAAAATATATTAATCATAAAAAAAAGAGTTTATATACAAAAATAAGACAGAATAAAACTGCCAAGATAAAGAAATAATGGAATCTAATTTCAAATCATCTCTGAAGTAAACCTTGCAATATATGAGGATAGACATAGTGAAAAGAAGAAACTATGTTTCTAATGAGCTTATCGATCAAACAAATGAGAGAAGATGAAGGAGACCACACTCAACCATGAATTCTAGCATCCTTTCACGCCAAATATGATAGATGACAGATTGAAAAGCCAGAGAAACTAGGATCTTATCAATATAGGAAAAACGAGAGCTAAGAAGATCCGAGACAATCTCATTCCAACAAGGTGAGATGGTAGGGGCGATCAGATTACCACAAAGCTCAGACCAGACAGTAAAACTAAATGGACAAACAAAGAATAAGTGGTCTCGAGATTCATCAGGTTCACCACAAAGCACACAAGCCTGATTAGCACCCCAATACCTCATCCGCACACTAGTAGAAAGCCTATCCTTGAAAGCTAACGAAGTGATAAAAGCCTGCCTAGGAATACCATGAGTAAACCATACAAGCTTAAACCAATTAATCGTGGTACCATGGGTTCTTAACTGATTCCAAGTAGCAAAAGAGGAAAAAGAATCCTTAAAAACATTATTGGCATGCTTCCAAAGAACAATATCAGAACCATCAGAAAAAACTGATGGAAGGAAGGGAGATACAATGTCAAAAACCTCTTGAAATCTACGATTGTTGGGTGAGCTAGTATGCCATATTGAGCTTGACAAAGCGTTAGCAACAGTAATATAACGAGGAAGACCAAAGAAACGAGTTCCATAGGAGTCAGTGAGGTCAATGAGTTTACCTGCACCATTCCAGTCATCAAACCAAAAGTGAAACTTCCTACCAGACTTGATTCGAGTTCTGAAAAAACAGTAAGCCTCAGGTATGAGTTTGAGAAAAAAGTTTCAAACCCAAGAGCCACGAGATTAAGCTTTAATATCCCAAAGAGAAGCTTGCGGAGTAGATATTAACGAACCAATTCAACCCAAAGAGAAGATCTTGAAGTCAAGAGACGCCATATCAGTTTTAGAGCAAAAATCATGGAAGAATCACGCAATGATCTGATAGCCAGAGCACCTTCATATTTAGGGAGACAGACTTCAGACCATCGAACCTTCGCTTTCGAAGAAACATTAGGTGAACCAGACCAACGAAGCGCTGAAGACATTCTCTCAATTTCGTCCAAAAAACATTGGGGAATTCTAAAAACACAACACTAGAAGTTTGCAGTGCTAGATATGATAGACTTAATGAGCTGAAGTCTCCCCGCAAAAGAAAGAGACCTATAGTCCATGAGGTAAATCTCGCTCGGAGTTTTGCAAGAAGAGGCTCATAGTCTATTCTAGACTTCCTCTTAGAGCTAAGAGGAAGACCCATGTATCTGATAGGAAGGCTCCTAGTAGAAATACCAAGTCCAGCAACTGCATATATAGTAGAAGAACGACCAGTGCCAACAACAAAAATAGATGAGTTCGCCACATTAATTCATAGACCATAGATATTACCAAAGTGAGCCATGACATTCATTATACCTTGCAGAGATTTTGGGGAACCATAAGAGAAAACAAGGATATCATCGGCAAAGCTGAGGTGTGTGAGCTTAACATCTTTGCACAAAGGATGGTAATCAAAATTTTGATCTTCAGTAGCTACATTCAAAATTTTTGAAAGAACGGTATTCACCAGAATAGAGATATACAGAGTGAGCAAACATCCTTGCCTAATACCACGAGAGCTAAAAAAGAATCCCTCCAAATCGCCATTTACAGAGACTGAAAAAGAAGCTGTAGAAATACAAGTGTAGATCGAGTTCACAAACAAATCAGGTAGACTCATTGCACAAAGGACTAAGACAATAAAGCTCTAGTTAAGAGTATCAAAAGCCTTAGCTATGTCAAACTTAATTGCACAGCGGGATAAAACAAAGGGAATGTGCTAATCTTTTACTAGTTTAGTAGCTAGAAGAATATTCTCAAGGAGAAGCCTATCCTTTACAAATGCAGTCTGATTAGGAGCAATGGCATCTGGGAGAATGGATTTGAGTCGGTTAGCTAGAAATTTTGAAATGACTTTGTGTATAAGATTACAACAGGCAATCCTTCATATATGTAGCAGCTGAATGCTTAGGAACAAGAGACAAGGTTGTCGCATTCACACCCGAAGCGAGAAACCCATACATGAAAAAATTGAATGGCCACAATAAAATCTGGACCAATAACCCCCCCCACGCAGATTTAAAGAATTCCATAGGGAAACCATCAGGCCCCGAGGCCTTATTTAAAGGCAAGGAATGAATGACTTTAACAATTTTCTCAGGGGAAACAACAGCAATCAACAAAGATGCAGCTGCTTGAGGACAAGTATAACCAATACGAGGGCCTAGGTCAATATAGTCTACCTGGGGGTTTAGTTGAAGAAACGATTTATAGTAGTTCACAACTTCATTATTGATACTAGCAAGGTCAGAGAGGATTTCCCCATATTTAAACATGATACGACGACTGGCATTTTTTGCAATGTGACTGTGAGTAAAACGGTGAAAGAAAGAGGAGTTTTGATCACCTGCTTCAAGCCACTTAATTCTAGATTTCTGTCTCAAAAAGTTTTCCTAAAGAGAGACTAGGTGGTGCCAACGAGAATTAGCTTCAGCAAGTGCAACAAAAGAATCAATATCAGGATGAGAAATAGCAAAGTCTTGGAGTTTACAAAGATCGTCAAACGCATACTTAGTTTTGATAGGCAAATCCCCAAAATGAGTGCGATTAAGTTCACGTAAGATAGGGTTGAGAAGCTTTAACTTGTAGTGAAATTTGTACAAAGCCGAACGAGAGTGATAGAGAGGAGCAGAGGAGGACCAAGACTGCTGCAAACGAGGGATAAACTGCTCATGGTTTGATAAGAAATTGAAGTAAAGAAAAGGATGCATGTTGCCAATAGATGGGACAGAGAGACGAATCAGACAACGTGCATTGTCAGATATACCATTAAATTGAAACTCAGCAAAAGAATGAGGAAACATAGAGAGCCATAAGTCATTTACTAGGCTTCGATCTAACTTCTTACTAATAGGATCCTTAGTTCTATTGTTACGCCAAGTAAAAGTAGGACCAACAAAAGAGAGGTCAGTAACATCACAATCTGAAACAAAGTCCTGAAAATTGTGCATACCAAGCTGGTTAGATAAATTCCCCAAATAATTAGACTGCTAGGTTGGTGATAAGATCTCATTATAATCCCCAATGAGAATCCAAGGGAGAGACAAATGAGAGTAAGAAGCCTTGATATTAAGGAGATCTAACCAAAGATGTCTACGCTCAAGCTCAAAGTTGGATGCGTAAATGGCAGAACAAATGAAAGAGAAACCCGAAGTAAGATCAATAACAACAACATTGATATACTGAGAACTCTTTACAAGGAGAGAGATAATAATAA
>OVBA01003685.1:0-26688 GCA_900406435.1 Lepidium aucheri | reverse complement strand
TCTACTTTCCACTATGCTCAATGATTTGATAGCTTAGACCAAAAAATCTTGCTATCATAGGTCAATGAGAATCCTGCATGGCATTTTAGAAGACCTTCCTGTGAAGGTGGGAGGAGTTGAGATACTAGCATACTTTCTTGTCCTCGAAATGGAAGAAGAGCCTAAAGACCCCCTGTTGTTTGGAAGACCTTTCTTAGCCATATCAGGTGCGTTAATTGATGTTCAAAATGGGGTGATAGAGCTGAATTTTGGTCCTGATCTCAAGATGAAATTCAACATCAATGATGCGATTAAGAAACCAACAATTGAGGGTCAGGTATTCTCAATTCAAGAAATGGATGCATTAGCCGATGAGCTGTTAGATGAGTTGGTAGAAAAAGACCAACTACAAGTTGCCTTGACTAAGCCAGCCGCTGAGGGGTATTTAAGTGTGGAAGCTGAGTACTATGGGAAGCTATTGAACTCTCACAAGCCAGTCACAAGTTCAGTGGTGATTGAGGAGTTGGATGAAACACATCCTGAAGATTAAACAGTGAGTCTATACTCGAGCGTATCAGTACCAGATTCAACCCCAAGACTCGAACTGCAAGCACTCAAATGCACTACACCTACAGTTGCTGATGACTGGTCTGAGCTCCAGGCACCCAAAGTGGAACTAAAACCACTTCCTGTAGAGCTAAGGTACGCTTTTCTAGGCTCCAATTCTACTTATCATGTGATTGTCAATGATGGCTTGAGTGATAATGAATTGAACATGCTATTGACTGAGCTTAAACGGTTTAGGAAGGCTATAGGATATACCCTTAAGGACATTAGAGGAATATCTCCAAACTTTTGCACCCGTAAGATACACCTGAAGGATGAATCTCATTCTAGCATAGAGCCACAGAGGAGACTGAACCCTAACCCTAAAGAAATTGTGAAAAAAGAAATACTTAAGTTGCTAGATGTAGATGTTATCTTTCCAATTTCTGATAGTAAGTGGGTTTCACCTGTGCATTGTGTTCCTAAGAAGGGGGTATTAATGTTGTTAAAAACGACAAAGATGAACTGATACCCACTGGAACCATAATGGGACATAGGATGTTTATAGACTATAGGAGGCTGAATTTCTCCATGTAGTTTCTTATTCACGCCTTATGAATCAGACTAGGACTAGGCAAAATTTGGGTTTTGGGTGTGGTATTGCTTGTGTCTAAGCATGGGAAGTGTGAAAAGAATAGCAAAGAAAGTAAGGTTTAAAAGAAATAGTTTAAGGAGGGAATGAGCAGAAAGTATAAAGAGAGATTCTAGTAAAGGTTTTGGGAAGCGAAAAAAATAAGAAAGGTTCTAAGTATAAAGAGAAAGAAAGAAAAGAAGTCTTGAAAGAAGAAGAAAATAACCAAGAGCTGTAAGTTTTTATGCCCCAAACCGCTAGAAGTTCAAAGTAATAGAACCCCTCCTTAGATTCTTGATTGGAAAACTTAAGTTTGTGATCTTAGTGGCTTAGAAAGAAGAAGCCTTGTGATGAAAGGGTAGTCTAGGATCATATTATGGGGTTATAGTGGCTAGGTGGATCATTTGGGTGCAATGGGGAGATGGAATATGCTCTTGGATTATCACCTTTAGCATAATGTTAAAGCTTTTTCCATTTCTTGAGTGATCCCTTGATGCATCGATTAACCATATATTTCAAGAGATCATTTTAATCTCTTAAACCTTACCCTCGGCCAAACGAACTCCATATTGATGTTTAGACTAGATTCACGGTTTTGAGCTTTGATGAATGTTAAAAGGAGTAGCAGATTTGAATGCATGAGTAGTCAAGGTCAATCCATTCGTTTTTGTGATGATCATGTCTAGAGTTTTTGAGTATGGCTGACTGTTTGCATCCTAGTTTAGTCTTCGAACCAGCATGATTTTGGCTCTGAATTCCCAGATTAGCACCTTCTCTTCCTTCTTAGATTCTTGTGTATTGCTTGATGGCAAGCAATATTTAAGTTTGGGGGAGTTGATATGTATGGTTTTTAGCACAATTTAGAAGTCTTATTTAGCCATTTTTGAATGCATATCTAATACATTCTTTTTATTTTAGAGTCCAAATAGCTTCATTTATTTGCATCAGTATGTCCATTGCATTCGATGGAATTTTAGGTACTGAAGGCGCAAAAATGGAGTGTTCTGGACTAGTGGCTGTAAAAGGATGCAAAGTAACAACATTTGGGATCGAGTGGATGCAGGAGGTGATCAGATTCCAAATCAGCACTAGACATAAGTTCGAGCCTTTATTGAGCATTGGAAGACTCGAATGACACTCGAGCATTGATCGGGTATGGCAAGGCTCAAATGGCACTCAAACCCACGTCCATGTTTTTCTTAACGCACACATGGAGCACGTTCGAGTCTTACTCTCAGTGGACTGTGTTCTGGGCTACAGACTTTCTCCTTGTGGGCTTTTTCAGCATCTTGGTTACACTAATGTTGAAACCCACCACACGCTTGGCTTCTTCTTATGGTCCGAATTCAAGCAAGGGTTTTACCACACTTAGTATATTTTCTAGTGGTTCCAATTAAAAAGACATCCAAGTTTTATCTAGGTTTTTACAACTTTTTTCTTGCGAAGCAGACTTTAACTTTTGTGATCTCAGAATGAATTCCCTTCGGTTTCAAGTTATTTTATGCAATTCAGTTTTACGTTCAGCGTTGATTTCAATATTCATTCGAGTCTATCATCTATGTTATCTAATATTGATTTTGTGTTTAGCGTTGATTTCATGAGTTCTGAGTAGTTACCTAGGGCTCTTGAGGATGAGTTAGGTCAGCGTGAAGCTTAAGTTTTCTTGGTTGCTTGAGGTTAGAATTGTTAGGATCTCTTCTGTTTTGGTGCTTTATTACTAGCTTCATTCTGATCAACTGGAGCTTGTTCAGAGACGCTCTAGCATCTGATAGGTGTTTGATAGAGCATCTGACTGACCATTTTTGAGATTTGCACGCTTGGCTAGAGGGATCAAATGTCCGAGGTGTGAATTGGTTTTAAGCAGGTTGATCATTTATGCCTGGTAGATTATCAAACGCCTATGGCGATAGGGTCTGTTAGTAGTCAACTCGAGTTTGTTTTCCATGAGAGTGGATTCACTATTATTGTTCTCGCTGTCTAGAGATTAGCTTTATTTAGTATTGTCAAGCGCCTACTTGGTTTAAGAGTCACGGTGATCCGTGATACTCACTCCTTAGGAACCTATTTTCTTACCTAGCGTTGAATTCACTCTTAACACTACTATCTACTGCTTCGTTTTACTTTCTTTGTTATTGCTGATTGATTTTTTTACTTTTATTTAAAGTTCGATCTAGTTTGTTAGATAAACTATATTTTGATTGGCTTGAATTAGA
This sequence comes from Lepidium aucheri, assembly GCA_900406435.1. NCBI lineage: Eukaryota > Viridiplantae > Streptophyta > Magnoliopsida > Brassicales > Brassicaceae > Lepidium > Lepidium aucheri. The sequence continues at coordinate 23,319 of OVBA01003685.1, read as the reverse complement.
ATAGTTTGCTGCATTTTAAGTGATAACTATATTCCCAGTTGGATTGACAACCTATTATACTACATCGACACATTAGTATAATAGGATTTGAAAAACTGAATAAAATCTTGTTATCATTCATGACCACATAACATCTTACAACTACAACCACTCCTTGTCTCATCCTCCAATCATGAAGCAAAATGGAAATCCATTGACTCGATCAGAAGAAGAAAACATATGGCTACATAACTGGAACCAAGAATTACTAACACATCTAGGAATTAAATTAATGTTGATATCATTATCATTAATCCTAAATCCATCAGTATAAGGATCCACGAGGCACCACATAATGTGAAAAGATCTATCTTCCCTTCTCAAATCCCAAAGTTTGATTCTTACAATCAATAGATATAATAGTAAAATAAGGGTACACAATAAGATTCAAGATCCATCAATAAAGATATTGACATGATTTAGATTCATATCATCAAGTTTGACCAAATAAAACCCATTCATAAAACAGATTCTGGACGAATCAACGTACATCGTTCTATTACCTATCGCAATTGTCTTCCTTCCAAATCTAGGTAACTTTGGGATTTGAAAGCAAGAAACATACCTGATGAGAAGATTGATATTGGATTCTTTATGAATCCTAGATCTTCCTTGAAAACATCGAACCAAATCATAAATATTGAGGAATCCATATGAGGGGATTTCATGGAGACATAAATTTTATAATGTGTGAAGAAATGGATTTCGAAAATCGAATCTTATCTAGATCAGATTCGACACTTATCGCCAGAATCAGATACAATCGCCGGACATCGTCGCATACTATTTATGTTATCACTGTAAATATTGTATTAATGAGTGTTACATCTAATGTTAGTAGATAATAAATATGTTACATGGGTATAATATGTGTTACCGGATAATAAATGCAAGGGCAACACATTAAATATGTTTTCCTCCGTATTTAATGCTATGTTATCTTCTTTTTTTGAACTTAATGTCACCAAAAATGTTTTCGTCATCTCATATGTGGGCCCATTAGTAATTAGTAAATTAGAATAATTAAGAGGATGACTAGTAGATTTCTAAACCCAAATGGGATATTGAGGTAAGAGGAATTTGACTCAATATACCTAAGTTTATTCATAATTGGGCTTTTGTCTTCCCTATGATTAGTATCCTTTTTTGACCAATGTAGGTCCACTATACCCTTATCTCTCACTCACGTTTCTCTTCTCTTCATCTTCTCTTTCCTTTCTTCTTATTCTCTCAACTTTTTCTTCTCTTTCATTTGTACCATTTTATTGACCTTCAACTTTTTAAATAAAAGCTACAGATGAGTTGGATCGGATCACGGAAGCACGAGGAAGAGTAATATACTAGTTTATAATAGTATAAAATGAATCTATAATACTAGCGAGTGATGGTTTGTAGACGTCGTAACAAACAAAGCATCGTGTGCAATGGTGCAAATGTGTTTGAACAGAAAAATAGATGGTGAAGAGAAAATCAAACCAAGACTGAAGAAGGGATAATATATCTAGTGTTTTGATTTGATTTGGGATTAATTGTTATGAAAATAATACGTGAGGTGTCTAATTAGTGTCTTAATATAAGTGCATTCAACCAAAACAACTTATATTATGAAACATAGGAAATATCATTTACACAATATGCTCATAGATATTGCATTTAAAAAATAGAAAGTGTACTTATTAAGTTTCAAAAACTTTTAGCGATATAGTAGCTTCATTTACTCTTGAGGCAATTTGCGCAAAAGTTAATGATAAGATACCGTTGTCGACGTTAGCAGAGACATGGTCTGAGTAATCTGATAAGTGATGACGTCAAGTAGCTCCAATTTTACCCAAATAAAAGACGTCACCATCATTTATTACTTCCCTCATTATTCATTTTCCATGTGACCACTTCCACTCTCTCAATTCTTATCGCGTGTACTACACGCTCCGAAATTCACAACTTAATTAACAATAGCCAATCGATTATTTATTTACAACTTAATTAACTCATTAAACCTATAATTAAAAAATGATAACCAATGTCTCGATATAAACTTGTAGGCACATGTGCCAACCAAATTTTGATACCTAACTTTTATTTGTTGGCAAATAGAAAGAAGGTCCGAACCCGTCATTCAATCTTTGTCTTTTGTCCTTATTATCATTTAACGTCATTGAAACTAAACAATACTACTAAACAACAAGGATATCGTAAGTTTAACGATGATACTGTCGTATAGCGTCTTCATCAAGCTATATATATATACAAATATTTCGAATATCTCGTCCTCCACGTACGCCACATTTCATGGAAAAGCTCAAACCCAAACGTGACATTTTTTGTTGACTTTTATTCCCTTTTTGTGTCACTGTAGATACTAAACAAATCTAGCTGTAGTATTATACATACATTTTTACATATACGTAAACAATTTGGTGTGTTTGACCAAAAAAAAAAACTCTTTGTTCATCTTTACAGGTTTTTTTTTATAATATCTTTACAGGTTTTTCATCATAATTTGATTTCAAGATTTAAGATTTAAGAAAATTTTGATTTGTTTTTTTGTCAAAAAAAAGAAGAAAATTTTAGATTATAAATCGGTTTATCTTCGTTATATATGGAAACTTTATGCCCACTCTTAGCCATAAATCATGGTGAACTTTATTTAAAGAAGTAGGTTAAAATTAAGAAGCGACAAAAGTTCAGTAAAAAAAAAAAAACCCGAAAGAAATTTACAAGTGACCAACAAAATAAGTAAAAAATAAACAAATGAAAAAAATAATTGTATAATGGTTACGTCATTATAGTGACACCCAATCTCTCCATTTATGGTCCTTCTCATTTTCGCGTTGACATCAACAAAGACACTTCTCTCTCCCTCTTTCTCTTTCAAATGAAGACGATGCGTGGATTAAGCAACTGCTCAAACGACGCCGTAACGTTAGACCTTACGGTTCCTCCTCCTTCAACACCACCACCAGTCTCCTCCTCCTCCGCCTCAACGAGCCTATCGTTCGATGAAGAAGAGACATCAGAGTCGAAGATCGGACGGCTGATCTCTGAGCATCCAGTTATCATATTCACTCTATCATCCTCCTGCTGCATGTGCCACGTCATCAAGAAGCTTCTATCTACCGTCGGGGTTCACCCAACAGTGATCGAGATCGACGATGAAGAGATAGCTTGTCTTGCTGTTCAAACCGCTCCGGTTCTCTTCATCGGTGGTTCTTGTGTCGGTGGGTTCGAGTCTCTTGTAGCACTTCATCTTAGTGGTCAACTTATTCCTAGACTCGTGGAGGTTGGAGCTTTATGGGCATAATTGTAATTTTCTGTTCTTTTCAGTCTGGCCTATTTTTATAAACTAATTTAAATAATCTAAGAATAAGATCCACTGTAAATTTCCATTAATCCACTCTTTTCTTTTTTTAAACACAAAAATGTTTTCTTACTTGTTAATCTCTTACAAGTTGGTACCTCTTTTCTAAGATAATCACCTGAGAGTTTTATTCCCTAATAAATATTAAATTTATATATTATAAAATTTCTATAATTACCGTAATGTATTATTTTTTTTGTTAAGATTGAGTCACTCTTCACAGGTCCATTAGTAAATTTGCCTTAGTTAGTTTGGGAAGCAACCCGAAAAAGATACATAAGTATCATAGTTCATCGATGATTCGGTCTTTATTAAATATTTACATCGAAGTTACAAAATTATTAAAATACTGAAAGATCTTACACTAACAGTTAAAATGTTTTTACATTAGTATATGAAGTTAATGTGTCTCTTTATTCATCAAATCAATTTTAAAATCTAAAATCCATATACTTTAAAATTTAATAAATATTTACATCTGTTGATTACATATGACTGCTATCTATTTACTTATTTAGATATTCGAGTATCTAATTTTTATGTTATCGTAAGAGATTTTGGGCCAAGAATCTTTAGGGGTAAAATTAGGTGTGACACGCAATTATTGCACAATCACTGCAGTTGGATTCTTCGATATTTGAGATTTTATCTCTATATTATTTTACTGATTTTGAATATTGATTGATGGATTTACAATCGTGTGATTGTCGATTAATTTTTGGCTAAAAATTCATAAAATCTAAAGTCACTTAACCACTCAACTAGCTCACATTAATTGATAACCATTAATTTTTCTCTCAGACCATTGTCTTCAAATCTCCTTAATTTTAAGCTTTCTTAAATTTCAATTCTGTTTAATTTTTAAAAATATTATTTAGGGTAAGCAAAAAAAAAAATCTAACAGATTCGAATATACCTCAAAAGCATTGACGCACGTAAAATATGAAAATATTCATACAGTTTGGGAGCTCCTGAGTGGTGGGGCTTTGTTAACCTTTGGGGAAAACGAAGTTATTTCTCTTTTATTTGAAGCATTGTTAACCTTTTTGTGTTGCTGTTACATACTCATTACAAAGATAAAATAAAGTGATCAACTTGAATAACCCCATGATTTAGATTGATGTTTTAATTATAGGGAAAGTAGAGAAGCAATAACCAATGGAAATTGAATGATATGTAATACACACATTATGTATAACGACATTATTAAAAAGTGGTATATACCGAAAGAAACGAAATGATTAAAAAGGTAACATAAGTGAAGGTGAGTTACAAATGGCCACAGTTTAAAGTGTAATGAAAAGACAAGTGTATGATTAATCTTCTTCCTCTTCTTTTTTTTCCAGTCTTCAGACATCTCCACACCACAAATTTGAGAAGGGGCACCAGTTAGAATTCATTTTGATACAAGGTAACCATGAATTCGACTTTAGGTAATGAAAAAACAAGTGTAATTACGTGTTATAAAGATTAGAGTTTGGTTATGGATGAGTTTTGTCGATCTAATTGTTGACAAGATAAAGTTTTAAAATGAGCACAAAAAGAAAAAAAAAACTCTTGTAAGAAATTGTTGATTTAGTACGGTTCACATTATGACTTGGTTATAAAGATCTTGGTGGTTTATCTTATATTCTGGGAATTGAAGTTAAACAGACAAGAACATGACTCCATATGTTCCAACGAAAGTACACTTCAGACCTCCTAGAGAAGGCCAGCATGACAAACACAAAACCTATAGCAACACCGATGGCAATATCACTGAAACATAGTCTTCATGCTGGTGATCCACTTCCAGACGGCACAGAATTCAGGCAACTGGTAGGAAGCTTGCAGTATCTATCGTTTACAAGACTTGATATCTTTTATACAGTCAACACGTTATCACAGTTCATGCACCTTTCTACTACGGAACATCTACAAGCAGCAAAACGTGTACTCATCTACCTAGCATGCACAAAGAGTCACATCATATTCCTCTCACGCAACAACAATCTCTCACTTCATGGGTATACAGACGCATACTGGACAGGGGATGGAGATGACTACATTTCGACAAATGCCTATATAGTTTACATTGGCAAACACCCAATGTCTTGGTCCACAAAGAAACAAACGTTAGTAGCTAAATCCTCCACCGAAGCAGAGTACAAATCAGTAGCTAACACATCATGTGAACTCTGTTGGACATTCACTACTTGGTGAACTCGGTATCACATTACCCACATCACCAGTTATATATTGTGACAATGTAGGGGGCACCTACCTTTGTGCTAATCGGGTTTTCCATTCCAGGATGAAGCATGTGGCCCTAGACTACCATTACATGCGACAAAAGGTACAATCAAGCACATTACGAGTAGCACATGTCTCTACCAAAGATCAGTTAGCAGATTTGCTGACGAAAACACTTGCAAGATCTCACTTCCATAACCTCATATCCAAGATTGGAGTGACATATGCCCCTCCATCTTGAGGAGACATATTAGAATGAAAAAACTAAATCCTACAAACCGAATAACGATAGATAAATGTTGTTCCATTATCGTGCTCCGAGTTAATTACAAATCCTATCCCAAGGGTGATTGATTGATACATTTTCCAAATACACTCTCCTATAATGTAGATAATTGATTCTACACTTAATGTCTAATTCTATGTACTCTGTATATAACCCTGTATCACCATTGTTAATGATATAAGAGAATTACAAAGCTTATACTAGTCGGATCCAATTGACCAAATCTTGAGAAACATAGTGTCCCAATACCATTATGTCACCAAAATAAGGAGCTAAAGGGTTGGGGTGATAGAACATATGGTAGAATCCTTTGTATTATAATGGTCCTTTGTATTATAATGGTCCTCAAACGACAAATCAAGAATACTTTGATCCTCTATTCGGTTTTGCATCAACATGTTACATCCAAATACAGGATCCAGTTCCATCATCTAGATATTCTTCATTTGCAATTCCGATTTTTGGATTACTTTTGAGTCAAACAAAGGAAATTTAGAGTCCTTACCGTTTGGATCCTCACATTCCAAGATACAGCAAAACCGAATCGACAAATAAAGTAAAAAAAAGATAGTTATATTTATGTAGGTACTAAATATGTGAAAGTATAATTATATAGAAATTTTTAATAAACTTGAAACATAAATGAATAATTACTGTTGAGCTAGTTTTTATTAGCTATTATTGTCTAAAATCATACGGTGTAAAATAGGTTCATTTGACTAATCAAAATGTTATCTCACTTTTGTTCTTCGATTTTAGTTTTGTAGTAAGAACAATGTTGTTTAACTTTTGTGTCAAAAAAATAAATAGATTTAAGTTAGTTGTTTAACTTTTTCAATTAACAAGTTTTGTGTAAAAAAAATTGATTTTGAGTCGGTTAAATAACATAATTAAGATTTAAAGTCGGTTAAATAAGTGAAGTTAAAAAAGTTAACGACGAGGCTTATGGATTCGCTAGTGAAACTGATGTCAAATATTTTGAGTCGGTGAAGAATTGATATAAGTAAGAGTAAATTAGGTAGATAATATGATTCAAAAAACTAATTTGGTAACTATCATATCATTCTCAAAATTAAGTAACTAACAGTGGGACCACAATGAAGAAAGACTTAATAGCCCTTGACAAAATCAGATCTGAATTTTGTCTTCTCTCTTTTGTGCACCTTCTCTCTTGTTATATGCCTTAGTTGAGGATGAGAGAAGCGATCAATGGCAAAGAAACAACGAAACTACAAATTCGAATCCATCTATTGGAGAAGTACGTGATGAACTTTGATTAAATTGATTATGGTTTTGCTGATTTTTCTTATTGTACTGTATATTTAAGCTAATTATAGAAGAACGAGAGCTTGTGGGTTTCATTGCCAGATTTAATTTCATTGTTGCTTTGTGGGTATGATTTCAACTTTGTTTATCACGGATTCAAACTATTGTTTTGTGGGTCTGATTTCATCATTGTTTATTAGAGATTCTAACTCTTGACCTCTTTTAATTTGTAAATTTGTTAAATTTTGTAAATTATCAAAAACAACCATAGTTAGGGTTGTGTTTTAGCTTTAAACACCCATGGAGAAGATGAAGATGATTTGACCGATAACTATTATTTTAACCGATAACAATTATTTTAACCGACAACAATTATTTTATCCAATATTTATAAGATTATCATTTAATTTCTATGTTATCTATTTGAAATCAACTGATTCGTTTGCATATATCATTAGTTACACAGTTATGCAGTTATCAGGTCTTCATCTCCAACTACAAGGAAGTTGGTGAGATAGTAGATCGTCAAACTTCAAATAAATATTTTACGGTTATACGAATATAAGTATGCAAAACAAATATATATCAGGTAACTAATTTATTTGAAGGTAACTGATTCGTTTGCATATATCATTAGAAGTAAGTTAAAGAACTTGCTGCTTGAATTCACCAACGAAGAACACTAAAACTCATACCATACCCAGACAATTAAAGGTGATTTAGGGTTTCTGCACCACACATTTTCCATAGTCACTAGGCCTAATCACACAAATACTCATGCGCAAACACCTACAAAATGCGGATACATACCAAAAATGCAAATCACAAAACCCTAAACCCCATTGCAGAATCGTGCCAAAAATATTGTTTGTTGTAAACGTATATGTTAACTGAAAATGTATATATTAGCTGCAAAATTATGTGAACAAGATGTCTAGTTATTACAGATTTGTTTTGTAGATTATTACGGATTATAACTCTTGGGTTTGATCTCTTCATTGTTTATTACAGATTCTAACTCTTACTGTATTTTATTTTATAGATTCGCTGCAAATTTGTAAGTTTTAAACGACAGTCATAACTAAGTTGCAGATGGAGCTATAAACACATTTGAAGAAGATGAAGATGATGTGATCACTAACTATGATAATAACAACAAATAAAAGTTTTGCAGTAATTACATTTGTTAGAATGCAAAATAAATATGAATCGGATAACTAATTTATTTGAAGGCAATTAATTTGTTTGCATATACCATTCCATACAAATTCAAGGACCTTGGTGTTAAAGAACACTGATTCAAAACGAAGTATAGAAAATAAATCTACACATCCAATACCCCTAAACACTAACTCAAGCCCATTTATATACATTGATTTCATCATTGTTTATTAAAGATTCTAACTCTAAATTTCTTTTATTTTGTAGATTTTTTAATATTATGCAAATTATCAGTATATAAGTATGCAAAAGAAAAATATAACGGGTAAAACAATTATTTACAGTCAACTTATTCGTTTGCATTAGAAACAAAGTGACAAAACTTGCTGCTTAAGAACCCCATATTCTAAACGAAGTACCCTAAACAGAAAAATCACAATCAATACGCCAAAGCAAGTAATAAAAGCATGTTATAGAGAAGGTAGGAAATTGCAAATCTGCGAAAATCATGTGAATGTATATATAAGGGAATGAAGGATAATTATATACAATCAATACGCTAAAGCATGTAGTGAAAGTTAGTTATACAGTAGGTAAGGAATCACAAACCTTCAAAATTAATGCATGTGTTAAACTTATTTGGTAGATGCAAACGTATATGTTAGCTGTAAACAAATATGTTAGCTGCAAATTTACACGATTGCAGTAAAATGTTTATTGAATGTAATTGAAAAAAGAGTATGCGTTATTAATGGAGAGTTTATGAAAAACATAAAGGAAAATACCATGAATTTGAAAGTAAGGTGTTTGGAATTGTGAGACACAAATTAAGGAGCGAAGTGATAAGATAGTTGAGCAAGGACATGTTATATGTGTTTGAAATTGGAAACATGAATGGCAACACAGAAAAAGGGATTTTGAATCAATCTGGGCAAAAGGTAACAAATCCCAGTGGAGAATCTAAATTTGATATAACGTAGGCCCCACAACCATTGCATCTTGCTCTATAAGCTTTGGGTTTGCATTTAATAGAAGATTTCACTAAGATTTACCTCGCCCTATGTGAAAATATAGACCATAGAATTGCTACACTGTTGGGCAGGGAATGTTATGACTAACATTATAAAATGCACTAATGTCGTTGGAAACATCTGCAATAGATGCTTTGGTGTGGCTGAGATTTGGTAAAATAACCTGAATACACAATTACATATGATGAATGCAAAACTGTGTAAATATATGCAAACAAAATGCTTATATTCAAACGAAATATTTAGATGTAAAATGCACAGTGTTTTGTCATACTGACTGGGTTGGAGTGTCATTGCCATCAGAGGGCGAATTCGAATTGACAATCTGTTGTGAGACGAGATGGGAGATTGGAAGGAACCTTATCAAATGCCTACGATGGTGATATAAATTAGTACCAAAAAAAAAGAGAAAGCCATTTAAAACACAAGAACAAGAATAGCTACAAAAACTTACAGAAGATGCAAAAAACTAATATAACTGCAAAATCTAGTATTTGCAACAAAATTCGGTGATTACAAGCGCAAGAAACACGCAAAACCCTTATGTTACTGCAAACTCACGTAACACAAAAGTTAGCTTTAACATGAAATTAGAACTCGTGATATCTGATAACAAAACCATTTTTTGCAAATTCTAGTAATTATATCAAAATTCAGTGTTAACAATGGCAAGAAACACACAAAAACATTAAGTAACTGCATACTACAAAACAACCAACACGAAAGTTAGCTTTGGCATAAGAACAACACGCGTGATATCTAATAACAAAACCAATTGCTGCAATTGATCGGTGATACCAAACACAATTGCTGAAATTGCTGCAACGTGAAAAAATCTAGTATTTACTTCAAAAATCAGTGATTGCAAGCACACGAAACATGCAAAAAACATTATGTGACTGCAAACAGCGCAACACGCATCACGAAGGTTAGAGTAACATAACTGGACTAATCTTCAATAGTCTTCGAGCTCTTAGAAGACGGAGCAAAATCCAATTTCTCGATGAGCATGTTATTAGAATAATTCACGAAACCATATTCAAACATTTCATGAAACCTCGATCTGGTTTCATCAAATCTGCAATAACAAAGAAAAGAAAATCGAATATGTATTCAATTTCAACAAATCATTCAATTAAAGATCAAAACTTTCTCTCGTTTTAGATATTGAAATTTTATCAAAGCTCATTTGATTTAAATGAAAACAGAGAGCGAGATAGAGAAAATGGCTATGAAAGGCGTGACAATGAGAGAACAAGTGATGAAAAAAATGAAAAAAAGATCTGGATTTATGAGAGAGAAAGAGAGATGAAACGTGAAAGAAAAGTGGAGAAGATATAACAAAAAAAAATAAAAGAGAAAGGTGGAGATGAGAGAGAAATTGAAAGAAGGGTTATTTGAGTCTTTGAGTCTATGTACAGAAAACCTATATTCATAGGTTTACTCTAAAACTAATTACAAAATTTTTTTATTCTACTCAATGCAATTTCAAATTAGGTAGATAGTATGATTCAGAAAACTAATTAGGTAACTATCTTATCATTCTCAAAATTAAGTAACTAACAGTGGGACCACAATGAAGAAAGACTTAATAGCCCTTGACAAAATCAGATCTGGATTTTGCCTTCTCTCTCTTGGTCCACCTTCTCTCTTGTTATATGCTTTAGTTAAGGATGAGAGAAGTGATCAATGGCAAAGAAACAACAGAACTACAAATTCGAATCCATCTATTGGGGAAGTATGTGATGAACTTTGATTAAATCGATTATGGTTTTGTTGATTCTTCTTATTGTACTGTATATTTAAGCTAATTATAGAAGAACGAGAGCTTGTGGGTTTCATTGCTAGATTTAACTTCATTGTTGCTTTGTGTGTTTGATTTCAACTTTGTTTATCAGGGATTCTAACTATTGTTTTGTGGGTTTGGATTCATCATTGTTTAATAGGGATTCTAACTCTCGACCTCTTTTAATTCGTAAATTTGTTACAATTTTGTAAATTATCAAAAACAGCAATAGTTAGGGTTGTGTTTTAGCTTTAAACACCCATGGAGAAGATGAAGATGATTTGACCAATAATTATTATTCTAACCGATAACAATTATTTTAAATGATAATAATTATTTTATCCAATATTTAAATCAACTGATTCGTTTGTATATATCATTAGTTACACAGTTATGCAGTTATCAGGTCTCAATCTCCAACTACAAGGAAGTTGGTGAGATAGTAGATCGTCAAACTTCAAATAAATATTTTACAGTTATACAAATATAAGTATGCAAAACAAATATATATCAGGTAACTAATTTATTTGAAGGTAACTGATTCGTTTGCATATATCATTATAAGCAAGTTAAAGAACTTGCTGCTTAAATTCACCAACGAAAAACACCAAAACTCATACCATACCCAGACAATTAAATGTGATTTAGGGTTTCTACACCACACATTTTCCATAGTCACTAGGCCTAATCACACAAATACTCATGCGCAAACACCTACAAAATGCGGACACATACCAAAAAAGCAAAACACACAAAAACATTAAGTAACTGCAAACTATGAAACAACCAACACGAAAGTTAGCTTTGGCATGAGAACAACACGCGTGATATCTGATAACAAAACCAATTTGCTGCAATTGGTCGGTGATACCAAACACAATTGCTGAAATTGCTGCAATAGGAAAAAATTTAGTATTTGCTTCAAAAATTTATGATTGCAAGCACAAGAAACAGGCAAAAAACATTATGTGACTGCAAACAGCACTACACGCATCAAGAAGGTTAGAGTAATGTAACTGGACTAGTCTTTAACAGTCTTCAAGCTCTTGGAAGACTGAAAAAATCCAATTTCTCGATGAACATGTTATTAGAAAAATTCACGAAACCATATTCAAACATTTCATGAAACCTCGATCTGGTTTCATCAAATCTGCAATAACAAAGAAAAGAAAATCGAATATGTATTCCATTTCAACAAATCATTCAATTTAAAGATCAAAACTTTCTCTTGTTTTAAAGATTGAAATTTTATCAAAACTCATTTGATTTAAATTGAAACAGAGAGCGATATAGAGAAAATGGCTATGAAAAGCGTGATAATGAGAGAACAAGTGATGAAAAATGAAAAAAAGATCTGGGTTTATGAGAGAGAAAGAGAGATGAAACGTGAAAGAAGAGTGGAGAAGATATAACAAAAAATAAAAGAGAAAGGTGGAGATGAGAGAGAAATTGAAAGAATGGTTATTTGAGTCTTTGAGTCTCTGTACAGAAAACCTATATTCATAGGTTTACTCTAAAACTAATATCAAAAACTTTTTATGCTACTCAATGCAATTTCAAATTAGGTAGATAATATGATTCTGAAAACTAATTAGGTAACTATCATATCATTCTCAAAATTAAGTAACTAAAAGTGGGACCACAATGAAGAAAGACTTAATAGCCCTTGACAAAATCAGATCTGGATTTTGTCTTCTCTCTCTTGGTCCACCTTCTCTCTTGTTATATGCTTTAGTTGAGGTTGAGAGAAGTGATCAATGACAAAGAAACAACGAAACTACAAATTTGAATCCATCTGTTGGAGAAGTATGTGATGAACTTTGATTAAATCGATTATGGTTTTGTTGATACTTTCTATTGTACTGTATATTTAAGCTAATTAAAAAAGAACGAGAGCTTGTGCGTTTCTTTGCCAAATTTAATTTCACTGTTGCTTTGTGGGTTTGATTTCAACTTTGTTTATCAGGGATTCTAACTATTGTTTTGTGGGTTTGGATTCATCATTGTTTAATAGGGATTCTAACTCTCGACCTCTTTTAATTTGTAATTTTGTTACAATTTTGTAAATTATCAAAAGCAGTCATAGTTACGGTTGTGTTTTGGCTTTAAACACCCATGGAGAAGATGAAGATGATTTGACTGATAACTATTATTTTAACCGATAACAATTATTTTAACCGATAACAATTATTTTATCCAATATTTATAAGATTTTCATTTAACTTATATGTTATCTATTTGAAATCAACTGATTCGTTTGCATATATCATTAGTTACACAGTTATGCAGTTATCAGGTCTTCATCTCCAACTACAAGGAAGTTGGTGAGATAGTAGATCATCAAACTTCAAATAAATATTTTACGGTTATACGTATATAAGTATGCAATTCAAATATATGTCAGGTAACTAATTTATTTGAAGGTAACTAATTTGTTTGCATATATTATTATAAGCAAGTTAAAGAACTTGCTGCTTAAGTTCACAAACGAAAAACACCAAAACTCATACCATAGCCAGACAATTAAATGTGATTTAGGGTTTCTGCACCACACATTTTCCATAGTCACTAGGCCTAATCACACAAATACTCATGCGCAAACACCTACAAAATACGGACACATACCAAAAATGCAAAACACACAAAAACATTAAGTAACTGCAAACTACGAAACAACCAACACAAAAGTTAGCTTTGGCATGAGAACAACACGCGTGATATCTGATAACAAAATCATTTTCTACAATTGGTCGGTGATAACAAAAACAATTGCTGAAATTGCTGCAACGGGAAAAAAATCTAGTATTTGATTCAAAAGTCTGTGATTGCAAGCACAAGAAACATGCAAAAAACATTATGTGACTGCAAACAGCATAGCACACATCACGAAGGTTAGAGTAATGTAACTGGACTAATCTTCAACAGTCTTCAAGCTCTTAGAAGACAGAGAAAAATCCAATTTCTTGATGAGCATGTTATTAGAAAAATTCACGAAACCATATTCAAACATTTCATGAAACCTCATTCTGGTTTCATCAAATCTGCAATAACAAAGAAAAGCAAATCGAATATGTATTCCATTTCAACAAATCATTCAATTTAAAGATCAAAACTTTCTCTCGTTTTAAAGATTGAAATTTTATCAAAACTCATTTGATTTAAATGAAAACAGAGAGCGAGATAGAGAAAATGACTATAAAAGGCGTGACAATGAGAGAAAAATTGATGAAAAAAATGAAAAAAAGATCTGGGTTTATGAGAGAGAAAGAGAGATGAAACATGAAAGAAGAGTGGAGAAGATATAACAAAAATATAAAAGAGTAAGGTGGAGATGAGAGAGAAATTGAAAGAAGGGTTATTTGAGTGTTTGAGTCTGTGTACATAAAACCTATATTCATAGGTTTACTCTAAAATTAATTTCAAATTTTTTTTATGCTACTCAATGCAATTTCAGATTAGGTAGATAATATGTTTCAGAAAACTAATTATGTAACTATCATATCATTCTCAAAATTAAGTAACTAACAGTGGGACCACAATGAAGAAAGACTTAATAGCCCTTGACAAAATAAAATCTTGATTTTGTCTTCTCTCTCTTGGTCCACCTTCTCTTTTGTTATATGCTTTATTTGAGGTTTAGAGAAGTGATCAATGGCAAAGAAACAACAAAACTACAAATTCGAATCCATCTATTGGAGAAGTACATGATGAACTTTGATTAAATCGATTATGGTTTTATTGATTCTTCTTACTGTACTGTATATTTAAGTTTATTATAAAAGAACGAGAGCTTGTGGGTTTCATTGCCAGATTTAATTTCATTGTTTCTTTGTGGGTTTGATTTCAACTTTGTTTATCAGGGATTCTAACTATCGTTTTGTGGGTTTGATTTAATCATTGTTTATTAGGGATTCTAACTCTTGACCTCTTTTAATTAGTAAATTTGTTATAATTTTGTAAATTATCAAAAACAGCCATAGTTAGGGTTGTGTTTTAGCTTTAAACACCCATGGAGAAGATGAAGATGATTTGACCGATTACTATTATTTTAACCGATAACAATTATTTTATCCAATATTTATAAGATTATCATTTAACTTATATGTTATCTATTTGAAATCAGATGATTCGTTTGTATATATCATTAGTTACACAATTATGTAGTTATCAGGTCTTCATCTCCAACTACAAGGAAGTTGGTGAGATAGTAGATCGTCAAACTTCAAATAAATTTTTTACAGTTATACGAGTATAAGTATGCAAAATAAATATATATCAGGTAACTAATTTATTTGAAGGTAACTGATTCGTTTGACTATATCATTATAAGCAAGTTAAAGAATTTGCTCCTTAAATTCACCAGCGAAAAACACCAAAACTCATACCATACCCACACAGTTAAATGTGATTTAGGGTTTCTGCACCACATATTTTCCATAGTCACTAGGTCTAATCACACAAATACTCATGCACAAACACCTACAAAATGCGGAGACATACCAAAAATGCAAAACACACAAAAACATTAAGTAACTGCAAACTATGAAACAACCAACACAAAAGTTAGCTTTGGCATGAGAACAACACGCGTGATATCTGATAACAAAACGAGTTGCTTCAATTGGTCGGTGATACCAAACACAATTGCTGCAACGGGAAAAAAATCTAGTATTTGCTTCAAAAATCTGTGATTGCAAGCACAAGAAACAGGCAAAAACATTATGTGACTGCAAACAGCACAACACGCATCACGAAGGTTAGAGTAATGTAACTGGACTAATCTTCAATAGTCTTCAAGCTCTTAGAAGACGGAGCAAAATCCAATTTCTCGATGAGCATGTTATTAGAAAAATTCACGAAACCATATTCAAACATTTCATGAAACCTCGATCTGGTTTCATCTGCAATAACAAAGAAAAGAAAATCGAATATGTATTCCATTTTAACAAATCGTTCAATTTAAAGATCAAAACTTTTTCTCGTTTTAAAGATTGAAATTTTATCAAAACTCATTTGATTTAAATGAAAACAGAGAGCGAGATAGAGAAAATGGCTATGAAAGGCGTGACAATGAGAGAACAAGTGATGAAAAAAATGAAAAAGATCTGAGTTTATGAGAGAGAAAGAGAGATGAAACGTGAAAGAAGAGTGGAGAGGATATAACAAAAAATAAAAGAGAAAGGTGGAGATGAGAGAGAAATTGAAAGAAGACTTATTTGAGTCTTTGAGTGTGTGTATAGAAAACATATATTCATAGGTTTTCTCTAAAACTAATTTCAAAATTTTTTTATGCTACTCAATGCAATTTCACTATAAGTAATATATATAGCCGATAAGAATAGACACGTTTGGTGTAGTGTCTGAATGGTCAAAAAGTTGAAGTCCTTTTCAAATATGAAAGGATTCAAAAGCATTGTTATTATTTTCAGCTTCCCATCCATTAAATTTTTTTTATGTCTGTTGCTCATTAAGATGAGACAGGACAATGCTACTGATTATAAACTTAAGAACCAAATCGCTGCGAAGACTGCTAAATCCTTCCTCGATCCCTCTGACCCACTCTTTGGAATTATTGATGATGGCAACATGGTTTTATGAAAGATTCTTCTCACCACAAAATTGCTTCTGAATTCCTCAAAGAGATGAGAAATTATATGCTGGCTACAAATTGTTGTGATAAACAATTGAGAATTGCCCATGTTTTAAGTCTCTTCATGATTTAGCTAATGATTTTATAGCCCAAAAGACAATTCTTTTCTTAGAGCATGCTCTTATTATCTCCTCCATGTATATAAAGGGAAAGGTCGTCTCTTTGATCAAGAAGGCCTAGGTGGATATATGCTAGACCCTCATATTCTCTCTGCTCCTCCAAATTTATGGCAGAACTTTTTCATGCAGATGAGATCAAGAGACCTGAATTTTCTCTTCCTCTTTCCTTCCAATCTCTTCAAGATTACGCTGATAACTAGATTTTTGAAGATTTCTCTTCAGGTAGATTTGTTGAAATATAATCAAATCTCGAGTATCTTAGGAATCATATAATATATAGTTTACATATGTATAAGTTAGTTATTATATAAGTTAGATATAATATATAGATGTTTGTATAAGTTAGTTGTGTTTTAAGAGAACACGTCTTTTACTCATCTCATCAAGGGTTGCAACTTTATAATTATAAGTTGTGTCTTTTAGGTTAAAGTTGTATTGTTTCATTCTCCACAGTCATAATGGTTCGGTCATGAGCCTATAAATTAGAGAGAAAACTCATTTGTAATGCAACGCGTGTGTAATACTCTGTTTTTCGTATAAATAAAAATCTGTCTTCTTATACAAAACGTTCTGTTCTTATCATAACAAACACAAATATCTTGATATTTTGACATGGTATCAGAACCTTAGTGATTCAAGGGCCAATTCAATTCAAAAGAAATCTGAGATAATGCAAGGAATAACGTATCAAGTGATTCCCATATTTGACGGAAACATTTAGCACATAAAGTTGACAACTATTCTCAAAACCAGAAACTAGTGGACAGTGGTGGAAGATGGAGTTCCAAACAAACCAAAACAAACCGACGAGACACTAGAAGTGCGCAGATTAATAAAGCAATGGGAAGAGACATCAACAAAGGATTTAACAGCATTGCAAATTCTTCAAACTGCTGTTTCAGATCAGATTTTCTCTCGAATTGCACCAGCAATGACGTCAAAGGAAGCTTAGGATGCTTTGAAATCTTAATATCAAGGATCTCCACAAGTAAGATTGATAAATCTTCAATCATTGAGAAGGGAGTATGAAAACTTGAAGATGAACGATGATGATAACATAAAAGTTTTCACAGAAAAATTAATTGATTTGGGATATCAATTAAGGGTCCATGGTGAAGAGAAAACAAATTACCAAATTGTTCAGAAAATTCTGATTTCTCTTCCAGCAAGATTTGACAGCATAGTGGCTGTGATGGAGCAAACGAAGGATCTAACTTCGTTGCCGATAACAGAGTTAATAGGAACCCGAAAGGCACATGAGAAGCGTGTGTTGTCTTGTAATGAAATCATGATGGAAGGAGCACTTTATGCTCACTCGAAAGGCAAGAAGTGGTGTGATTATTGCAAAAGGAGAAATCACACTAAATTGTTGGAAGAAATCAAAGGATAAAGATCATAGTAAGATCCAATGTTACAATTGTGGTGAGTTAGGCCACTACTCGAAAGAATGTTGCTCAAAGAAAAAGGAGCAAGCTCGTGTAACTCTCGAAGAAAAAGACTCTAGTGAAGATCAAGCACAAGGCAAGGGTTTAGGCGTTTTGTAGTACGAAGTTCTTAGAATAAGCTTGGAATTAAAGCCAAAAACAAGATTTGATTAAGGGGAGTGTTGAACTATAATCAAATCTCGAGTATCTTAGGAATCATATAATATATAGTTTACATATGTATAAGTTAGTTATTATATAAGTTAGATATAATATATAGGTATTCGTATAAGTTAGTTGTGTTTTAAGAGAACACATCTTTTACTCATCTCATCAACGGTTGCAACTTTATGATTATAAGTTGTGTCTTTTAGGTTAAATTTGTATTGTTTCATTCTCCACAGTTATAATGGTTCGGTCATGAGCCTATAAATTAGAGAGAAAACTCATTTGTAATGCAACGTGTGTGTAATACTCTGTTTTTGTATAAATAAAAATCTGTCTTCTTATACGACACGTTCTGTTCTTCTCATAACAAACACAAATCTCTTGATATTTTAACAAGATTGACTCCCTATTGCGTTTCTGCTCCTGTATGCAAGGGTCCTGCTATCTTCAAAAGTACAAGCTTTAAAAATTGCTTTGTCCACAACTCCAAACCATTCAAGCATAGACCACTTGACAGGCTAATACTATATCCAAGAAATGTCAAGCTGCCTTCCTTCTAGTTTAAGATCTTCAAAATGTCAAAAGTAAATCTGAATCCTCCTCTCAATTTGCCAAGAGATTAAATGCAAAGGTTCCCAAGTGAGGGACTGTCCAAGTGTTAATGAGCATTGGGAGTTGTTATTGTTAGGGTTTGGGATGGTCTCAAGACCTGATAGTTCAACGACTGAAGGAGATTTGGCAAAATCATTTTTCGGAGGTCTTGTTTGTGATAGAAACAAAAAAAGTTTGTGATGTATTGGTAGACCTGCATCTGTGGTTAGGTTATGACATGATGTTTACTATAAACCCTATAGGCTTTAGCGAGGGCCTTTCTTTGTTTCGGAAGAATTATGTCTCGATTGACTTTAAATATGTAAAGAAAAATTTGTTGGATTGTTATATAAATTTTGACTCATTTTTTTTTACTCTTCCTTTGTTTATGGTCCTCTTGTCGCTAAAAATTGCCCCATCTTGTGGGAGCACCTTCTCAGAATTGGTTGCAGTCCTAAAGTTTGATGTTGTGTCCTTGGAGATTTCAACGATATTCTACACCCGAAAGAGATGATGGCTGGTCCTTTACGGCTGGATTCGGCTTGTAAGCATTTTGCTAACTTCATAATTAATAGCCAATTGTCTGAACTCAAGAGTATTGGCAATTACTTCTCATGGGGAGGTATACGTGCTACTTATTGGATCCAATGTAAATTGGATCATGTTTTGGTAATTATGCCTGGTTCTCTTTGTTTCTTCCTTCCAGTCAGGCCTTTCTAGAGAGATCAAGATCCGATCATAAACCAATTCTTATGAAGCTTGTTTCTTCCCAAGAAACTTATAAAAGCCAATTCCAGTTTGACAAGAGACTCCTTGGTAAATCTCTGGTTCATGAAGCAATTGCTCAGGCTTAGTCACCTAAACCTTTTAAAATTAACATGTCTGTTGTAGAGAGAATAAGATGCTGCAAATTAACTCTCAGTTCTTGTACAAACGCTAATCCTTGTAACTTCAAAAATACAGCTGATTCAGATCCGCGCTGAATTAGAGCTCTCTTGTCTTACTTCTGACTTTGTGAAGGCAATTTCCATGAAATCGGACATGAGAAGTGCATACCGTGAGGAAGATAAATACCAAAACCATAAATGTAGAGATAAGTCGTTTAAGAAAGGGGACAATAACACTTGCTATTTTCACTTCTCTGTGAAATCTAGCAGATCTTGAAGAATGTTGGAATGTTTAGAGGATATTAATGGTAACAAGCAATTCTCGAAGGCTTCTAAAGGAGAAGTTGATGCCTCATACTTTTCTGCTCTCTTCAAATCCTCGTCTCATGAGGATTTGAACTCCATATTTACCGGTTTTCAACCAAGAGTTTTGACTGTGATGAATGTAGCCTTGGTAAAATAGGTCACAACTGAGGAAATCAAGGAGGCTGCTTTTTCCATTAAATCATCTAGTGCTCGTGGGCATGATGGAATGTCAGGCCTGTTTTACCAAAAATATTAGAATATTGTAGGCCCAGAATTACCCTACAAGTCTAGGACTTCTTTGCTTTGGGTGTCTTCCCTACTGAATGGAACTTCACTCACCTTTGTTTAATCCCAAAAAGGTCAACTCCTCCCTTATGTCTAACTCGAGGCCGACAAGTCTTTGTTCGATTTTGTACAAAATCATCTCAAAAGTGATGGTTAAGTGTCTCCAACCTATGCCTTCAAAGATTGTCTCACCGTTCTAGTCAGCTTTTGTGGATGATTGTCAAATCATTAATAACGTTCTTATACCTCACAAGCTCATTCATGTTCTTTACTCTCATCCGGTGATTTCCAAGTCTTGTATGGTCATTTAATCGGATATGTCTAAGGCTTATGATCAAATTGAATGGAGCTGCCTACATACCTTACTCCTTGTTATGGGTTTTGATGCTCGTTGGGTCTCTTAGATCATGTTTTGAGTGTCATTTGTTACTTATGCAGTGCTTCTTAATGACATGCCATTTCGATTGATCAAACCGGAAAGAGGCATTAGGCAAGGTGACCTTATCTCAAATTTCCTCTTTGTGTCATGTACATAAGCCTTATCTCATATAGTTCAAAGAGCTGAAGTTCTTGGTCACATCTCGGGTATTTCATTCTCAACAAATGGGCCCTTGTTCCATCATCTTTTATTCGCGGACAACAACCTCTTTATGCTTTAAGCATCTATTCCCCAATTGATGTTAAGCGTTTTCAACAACCACAATCAATTAATTCAACAAACGCAAACAACTATCAAAGCTAGCATTTGAGGATCAAATACACAAAAAACTTAGAATCAACACATTAAGACCATTACATTCAAGCATAAGCTAAAGCAATCAATAGAGGTTTTGAATTCAAAAGACTACTAATCACTTAAACAATAACAAACTAAAGCAAAAGAAAGAAAAACTAAACACAAAACAAACTTAAATCAAAATAAACTCAATACCAAAAATAAAACTCACCAAAAATAAGATAATAAAGATCAAACATAGATAATGAATAAAAGGCAATAGGTCTATGATTAGGGGACTGATCAATTGGGAAACACAATCGATTAGAGATACTTAAGATAACAATGAAGCTCAACTATGACATGAAACACTTAAATGGATCAGCCTACTCTCATGACATTGATCCCTATGTCAATCAAACAGTCAAGCTAAACTCTCATTTGCCAATTTAATAATAAATAAGCGTTAAACACAAGTTCATTCAGTCTACTAATCACTCTAACTTCATCTCTCAATGGCTAGAAAGAAAAACTCATAAAAATGTTTTTCAGGAATTTTCACAAACACTTCCGCGGAATGGAAACTACCAAGCTCTATATTCAAATGTCTAAGTCAAATCTAGCATTAAGAACACCTAATATGAAGGAATCTAAAAACATAAGCTTCAAAAATCAATTATTAAACCCTAGATCACCTAACCATAAACCCATCAAAGAACTACTGACACATAATTTTTGGAAAACTCAAGCAAAAGAAAAATTAAGAAAGATAAACATATGATAAAAAAATTTTGCGGTTTCCTTCTATCAAATCATTGAATGAGGTAAGTTAAGGGAATGTCAAACCAATACTCGGAATGATGACATGCAACTAAGACTAATCAATCTATCTAGTTCAAGTTCAATGGTGGATAAAATCCTGTCACAATCTACCAACCTAAAGCATGTGAATAAGACAAAATAGCCAAGACAATAAGAAAAAAAGAAATTCAAAAACAGAGCATGAAAAAGAAAATCAAGATCTGAACGGAAAAATCTACAAGTAAGTAATTGGGCAAGGTGGAAAGAGGTCGGCGATCGGTGCTAAGCTAAGGAGAAACTCGATTTCTTAACAGCCCAGTCGGGAATTGATCTAAAGCAAGGGGATCACGGTTTGATCAAGTCTCTCGCGCGATCAGGAACCCTCACCCGAGGAAACTCCAATCCTATCCTAGTAATGGAAATTAGATTGGGTGAGCATGAAGATCGAACCCTCTAATAGCTAGTAATCTCACAAGGAATCCAATCTCTTACCCCAAGTGAAGATTACTCTAGATCTAGCTAGGATCTACACCTCGGCGAACCCTAGTCCGCCGCAGAGAAACTGATCCGAGTTCAAGTGGCCAGAATGAGATCCGCATTAAGACCGCTACATCTAGTAAAATCTTATCTAATATGTCCAGAAGCAACCTAGATCTACAAAGATTCACACCGATCTACCTCATTTCTTCCTGGCCCAAAGTTGATCTAGTCACTCATGGCGGGTGAGACCTCAAACCTTGATGAAGAAGCAATCAACATGGAAAGTAAAGAATAACAATCTAAAAGCTAAAGCAAGATCAGAAAATAGAAGACAAGATGAAATTCAAATTAGCATTAAATTAATTTCCAACAAAAAGTATTCGAGTTCTGCAAAACTTAGAGAGAATTTAAAAACTTGCATAAAAGATAAGAAAATCAGATGCCGAGTTTTGCGGCTTAAGGGCCTATTTATAGCCTATACGAACAATAACCTAGTCTCTTAGTCAAACCGCCTCAAAATCAACAAGTGTCATTTTGAGGCGGTACTCGAAGTGGAAGAACGAGGCTTGGTCGCGAGGTAGGTTCCTTCTTCTGACAGGTGAGGTTTCTGTGTTATCCTTCGGACCTTCGCACAAGGTTAATGTGTGAGGTAGAATTCTTCGGTCAATCCTCGATCTTGATGGTGTGAGGCTGAGGTTTGGGGGGGTCTGAGCTCTGACTTTTCCGCTCTTTAG
>OVBA01003684.1:913-26702 GCA_900406435.1 Lepidium aucheri | reverse complement strand
AAGCCTCCCGGACGTAGCGTACCAACTTGTCGACCGGTAAGGTGAGCCCACGGGCCCAAAGAAGACGTGGAGCCCATTAAGATGACGGTCAGGACGTTATATTTTTTATATTAATTTTGATAGTAGTTCTGATCAAGAGATAAATTTTGTTTTTTAAAACCATCTCAAATTATTCTTTAGCTAACTGGTTTATTTTTAATAATAAATGTGACATGTTACCGAAAGAAATAGAATCTTCAATCAATATGTATATTTAAAATACTTTATAAGATTTTTTTTGGGTCCAAATTAACTCAAAAAATCAGATTTGGATCCACAAAAGTGGTACATTGTTTACAAAGATTTGGTTTCTAGATAATCCTCTAATGCTAAATCGACCTTGTAATTAAGAAAACGCAGAATCAAAGCTAGGGAGAAACATAAGAAGCAACTCTAAAGTCTAAAAAAATCATCAAAATAAGGAAGGAAGGTGGGCCACTCAGAAGGATCCTCCGCCATCTTCACTAGCTCAGAGCAATCGACAAGAAACTCAACCTCTAACATATGGAGATAGTAGAGACAGGTCATAGCCCAGAAAAGGGCCTCCCACTCCAAGTGCAGGGGAGAAAGACTTCTCCAGGTACTTTGGACTCCCATGTTCATGCCACTTGTCTCATAGGGAAAGCAATACCATCCTAATCTTGTAAAAAGATCTAACTCTTTTCATGAGGCGTCAACCATGCACCTATATCCAGTAAAAGTTGAAACCATCGTCAATGGTTTAGCCACCATGTCGTTTATAGGGTGTATTAATCTGGTAAAACCGTCAGTTTGTAAACATGTTTCCTTCTGAGAAGAAAACCAAGCCTCTGCTTTCGATGCAACTGTTAGGATCAAGTCCCGGGAATCTTTATCCTTGTTGGTAAAAGTTTTTTCATTCCTACCTTTCCATAGAAACCATAGGATCGAGGGGAACCTGCAGAAGTCGTCTTTTCTTGGAAGCCTCCAAATAAAGGGATCAATATTCGAGAATATAGATGAGCTGGGGAATTGGGGACCTGCGGGAACAGTAGATCAAGCCTAGGCTTGTAAGGTCGGAAGGCATTCAAACAGGAAATGATTTATCGTTTCCTGGTCTGCACCACACCTATCACATCTTTCATCACATTGTATAGCGCATTGTAATAAATTGATTTTTATAGTAAGTTGACCTGATACCGCTTGCGAGATGAAATGTTTAATCTTTTGTGGTGCTTTAACTTTCAAAACCTGAGCCTGGAGATCCTGTATATGGGGGCCAAAAAAATATGTCTAATGTTGGGAGATATTTGTTGCTGACCAGTAACATGATTTAACGATGAATAAACCTGATTTATTAAAATGTCAACCAACACGGACGGTGGTAGGATATCTTGGGATATGAATGCCAAGAATGAGATTAACATCTACTGGAGAAAAAAATTGTTTGACTAGGGCCTCTTTCCATGAACGCGTATGAGGATTTATCAAATCCGATACTCATAAATCCAAGTAAATCATTGGACCTACCCCAACTGCCGATTGTGGTAGCCTATCTGGAATCCATGAGTCAGACCAAACCCTTATGGTAGCACCGTTGCCCACCCATTTAATGAAACCTTTCTTTACCAAAGCACGAGTAGAGATGATGCTTTGTCATCCATAGGAGGACGAGTACAACCGCCCGGTAGCAAGGGGTTGGACCCAACAAAATACCGACCCCTAAAGATTTTCGTAAGTAATGAACCATGATGATCAAGCAACATCTATAATTTTTTGGCCAGTAAGGAGGTATTAAAATCCTCGATTGCTCTGAAACCCAAACCACCTTTTGTTTTATTCCTGCATAGGTGCTCCCATTTGACCCAATGAATACCTCTTTAAGATCCTGACTTATGCCACCAAAAATTTGATATAGCTGCTGAGATTCTTGAGGTGATTCTCTTGGGGATTTGATTGCATGAAATCACATAGGACAGAATGGTCGTAAAAACTGATTTTATTAAGACTTCTTGGCTTCCCTTAGAAAGGAATTTTGCGGACCAAGAAATAATTCTTGCTCCTATCTTTTCTTTAACAAACACAAAAACCTTATTTGTTGCACCTTCTAATCCTTCTGATAGACCTAAATAGGAAGCCCATGCCCCTCAATGTGTGAATGTGGAGAAGATTTTGAATTTCTTGTCTCTTGATATGATCTATATCTTTCCCAAATTGGATTGAAGATTTCGAAAAAGTTTATCTGTTCTCCAGATACTTTCTCATAGTCTTTGAGAACTTGTAAAATTGTAGAGGCTTCTTCCAAGTAGCTCTGCAAAAGAAAATGTTGTCATCAGCAAACAAAAGGTGAGACACTGCCGTGCTTGTTCGTGCGACCGAGATGCCTGTAATTAGATTTTGTGATTCCGCCATTTTTAATTTCATAATTAACACCTCTGTACATAGGATAAATAAATATGGCAATGGGTGATCAGTTAGTCAAGATAGAATATCGCACTGAGGAGACACAATGCATAATCCCTTCAACCCAACGTTCATGAAAACCCAAATTTTAGTAACTTGCTCAAAAACCTCATTCGATTTGATCATAAGCCTTGCTCATATCAGTTTTTGTAGCCATATAAGTGCTTTTAATCTTCTTATTTGTACGCAAAGCAAAGAACATCTCTTAGGCTATCAGGATATTGTCAGATATCAATCTTTCTTAAACAAAAGCGGATTGTGTATTTGATATCATATGTGACAAAATCTTCTTTAGTCTCAAGCACACCACTTTGAAAATAATTTTATAAACTATATTACAGAGACTGATCGGTCTAAATTCTGTCATTTTTGTAGGATGTGCAGTCTTAGAGATTAAACAAATAATTTTAAGATTAAGGTTTTTGTCGAAAAGTCATGTTCCAAGGAATTCATTAACTAGACTCACCAAGTCGTCCTTTATAAGAGACCATGATTGTTGGAAAAAAAAGGAGCCATCATACCGTCTTGTCCGGGTGCTTTGCATGAGTCCATTATGAAAATTGCCTTCCTCACCTCCTCCAAGGTTACCTTGGCTAAGAATAAATTATTCGAATTTTCTGATACAGTAGGTATAACCCCCACCAGCTCCGAACCCCAATCGGAATTGCCGTTAGACATAAAAAGGGAATCAAAATATTGAACTGCGACATTTTCTATGTCCTTCTCTTGGTCAATCCATTTATTCTGGTCATCAAAAAGACCAAAAACTCGGTTCTTTGCTCTTCTTTATTTTGTTTGTGCGTTAAAAAGATTTGTATTCTTATCACCCTCTTGTAGCCATTTATTTTGGCTTTTCTGGTTCCAATAAGATTCTTCTTCTTTGTATGCCAAGCAGAGTTCATAAGCGACATTTTGGATATCTGACGTAGGGCATGAATCTAGTGATTTCATTTCTCCTAGTTTGTTTTTCACAATCTCGATTTTCTCTTTCCCGGGTAACTCTTGCCTTTTCCGCCATTTAGATATCTCTCTTCGACAGTTGGATATTCTATACGACATTTTGTTTCTTCTTAAGTTCTTGTATCGTGTCCAACCTTCCTTTATAGCTTGTTCTAGTCCTGGTTTCCCAACCCATCGCTTGTTAAGACTGGACCCCGAGCGTCGAGTGTACTCATTTTCTTTTAATTCCATTATGATTGGCCGATGATCTGAACATATCATCTTGAGATACTCGGTTTTAGAGTTTGGGAATAACGCGTGCCAGTCTACATTGCCGGAAGCTTTATCCAATTTACAGTGTATAATCTCATTTTTATGTACACCTCGCCAGGACCATGTATCTCCAATACATGGAAATTCAATAAAATTGCAGTTCTGCAACATGGTATTGAAAGAAACAAAAGAACTTAAGCTTCTTAATCTACCTCCTTTTTTCTTATTATGTCCAGAAAGTTTGTTGAAATCTCGTAAAGTCAACCACGGTGCCAAGCACTGAGTACCATATTGGCTCAAACGTTCCCAAACTCTCTCTCGCAAATGATAAATGGGTTCGCTATAGAAAAAGGAAATAAATATTTTATTTTCCTTTGAGATTTAGAGATATATCAATATATTCTTGTCTTTTTAATTCAGGGTGATATCAAAATGATTTTTTATTCTTGTCTTTATACTTTATAAGATTTTTTAAATATTGAAGTTACTAATGCTCCAATTACACGATTGTTTTGCTATTTTTTTGTCAGAGCTTGTTTGGCTTTTTAAGTAGTTGATATATACATACATAATCCATTATCAAAACTACTTCTCATATTTTTAGAAAAAATGTTTTGAATAATAGTTTGACGTAAGTTTGGATGTAACCTAAATTTAAAATTTAAATCTGAACCAGAATCCAAACCAAATTACTCGAATACCTATATCTTGAAGATGTGTGGGTCGCAAGTAAGAGTTACATGAAAGAAGCAAGGACTTCGAATCATGACCAAGTAAAAGAAATCTTGTGGAACAAGAAGAAGTCAAAACAGAGAGCTATTAATCAAAACAATGGTTTGTTGGTAAACAAAAATGAAAACTTGATTTAATTTGAGAGTTTCTATTTATGAGGGATTTGGAAGATTCTAGGTTTAAAGAAAATGATCTATGAAAGGTCCTAGGTTTGGTGAGGTCACCTACACTTTAAATCAATTGAGGGAGTTCTTGGTTAAGATTTACCGAGAGAAAACACTTTTGTGACCTATTGTTGAATGTTTTGGAGTGTTGTTTCGTTTTTGTGTTGGATAGAATAGTAACCAACAAGTATAAGACTTTTGTAAAAAAATTTACATTTATAAAAATGAATAATGCGGTGGATTGATATTTTCTGATCAGAATTTATGTGCCTTAATCTTCATACTTTTCCATGTTTAGTTTAGTTTGGGGATATCTCAATCTCTAAATCTCATATTGATACCTGAATTATAGAATATATCTGTTTGACAACTTTGATACCTGAATTATAGAATACTTAAAAGATGTGAAGGAAACAACAATTTGCAAAAGAGGGCAAAATTAATAAAGCTAATTACTATTTAGATACGACAACTTATACAAACTAAGATAAAATAAATAAAAGATAATACATGCTCTCTATTTAGAATCGTGCAAGTAATAAAATAAAGAAAATTAAGAATCCAACATTTCCGCGTGAGATGCAACTTGGCAACTACTTTGATCAAATCATCGTATTCTTTTTGAGTTAACTACATTAAAAATTTCGTCGTTTGTATAATTCTTTCTCCTTTTTCATGATTTTTTATTTGTCGCCGATCAAAGATAAAGTTTTCCACGATTCTGTAAAATAATTTTTAATTAAAACAATGTTGTTCCTATCTTAAGTTGAAAGTGCAAGATGTGTACTTGCCAATAAGCTTCTAGAACCACTTTAAATCATTGTTGTTTTTAATTATAGCTTTAGTTATATAAACATTATTCACGATAAATAAAAATAAAAATTAACAACTTCCTGTAAGATGGTTGATTCTTAAGGAGCTCGAGATAACTTCATAACTATTTGCACATGACTAAGTATACAGAAAAGGAGACCTTAGATCCATTATCAAGCATCCTTTTTGGTCGACCTTGAATTCTGACAATGAAAATTTATGGTCTTTTGTTTCTTTTAGTCTGGATCTTTGATCCAAACATAAGACTTTGCTTTGGTTTTAGTCGATACTCAGCAAATTATTCCTGATCCCTGAACCACTTGTCTCTCCGTTATACCTTTTGAATTTGACTTTTATCTGTCTAGACTTTTAAGCTGATTCTTTATATCTTTAGTTGAAATTTTGATTTCGACCTTTAGACTTAACCGCGACTCTAACCAGTTTTTGGTCTATTGTTTTCCATGCTTTAGATGTTTTCTCTCGATCTTCAGTGGAGAGATTATTCGGGTGGTTCTAAACTTTTTCATCCCCGATTTTGCTGTGACCTCATATGATTCCAGACGGCCTAGGGTCTAGTCGCCAGCCAAACATAACAGTGTTTGTAGCAAAATCTAATAGCAAGAGAATCAATTATATCATGAAGTGTTTTTGGGCCCCTATCAAGTATAGTCGATATTTTATAAATTATGATTAAGTGTTTCACTAGAGTATACAGATAATATACTAGTCCACATAAATCTCACTTTTAAAAATATTTTAAATGTTTACTTATTGTGGCTTTATACGTTTGTCGTGATTTGTGATAATAAGTTAATAATAAAATACTTGGGTAGTATAGTTTACGAAGTAAGTATGCTTTAATTAGAATGATTCCTAAATCTAATGTAAAATTAGATATCCGTTTGAGATTTGCTGTCCAAAATTCTTATCTAAATGCGTTTTAAAGTTCACTTAATCGACAATATATTTCCATTTCCCACCTGTCATCTCTTGTAAGATAGGATATGAATGCTACAAAGTAACCAATTTGAGATTTGCTTTGTCATCTCGTCGCGACAAAGCAACGGAAATGTCTGTAATTGCCGGGTTACTTTTTCCGACGGTTTCTTTTGCCAGTTACTGACAGTTGTGGCTGGATTTGTAACTGCCGCTTTTGGCATTGACAAATTCAGTGTTGGTTGTACTTGCGATTTTCAAATTCCGTATCTTCTATTCCGTCTCAAAATTCCAGCGATGTCGGATTATATTCGCAAGATGCAATCGATCACTCTGGGTGTTATGAAATGGATCATCCCTCTTCCCCTCTCTGAATGTATTAAAGCCTCCGATACTAATGCTCACAGCCTCGTTGTTCGTCCTGTGAACAGGCGCAAACAAAACCTACGCGCGATGCAACTCGCATTCCCACGGCTTTGGGGCTTAGGTGACAGTGTCTTTGGACGAATTATGAACAACAAATTCATTCAATTTGTTTATCCCTCCAAAGAGACACTTATTTATGTTCTACGAAGGGCCCCTTGATCCTTCAATGAGTAGATGTGTGTGGTGAAGCGTTGGTACCCAAATCAGACGGATGATGATGTCAAAGGGATACCGTTTTGGGTTCAAATGCGTGGTATCCCGATGCAGCTTCTTACACGGCGGATGGTGACTGTAATTGCCAGAGTTTAGGTGATTTCATTGAAACTCATTTTGAGACTGATGGCTCTGCCTGTGTGGACTTTGTTCGAGTGCGATTGTTGGTCAATATGGATGATGCGCTACAGTTTCAACGCCAATTTGACTTTGCAGGAGAAGTTGTGACAATCTCGTTCCAATATGAACGGCTAAGACAATTCTGTACGGTTTGCGGTATGATGACTCATGAAGCAGGGGAATGTGTGGATGACGATGTAACTCCTGATTCTTCTGATGATGATGTTGACGATGATGGTGACAATCATGATGCTGATGATCATGTAAGTTATCCTATTGGTGATGATGAAGGCAAAATTCCAACCTCTGTGCCTTCCGGTTCTCGCACCCGATCTGATGATGCATTTCCTTCAAACTCTAAAAACATAAGGCAGATGATACTGGTGAACCCTCGACAAGTTGTCCTAAAATCACCGCAACAAGGCGAGGCTTCTGACAGATTTTCTCTCATGATGATATCCGTGAAACTTACTCCAAAATAATGTCAAGCTGCTCAAACTACTTTGATCACCACTCTGAAGATTATGATGACCATATGGTAGTCCCTTCTCCACCAAATCCTGGTGGACACAACAATACAGGTGAAGGTTCGGTGGGCCATAAGCCTCCGGAGTCGCCATCAATACAGTTTTTTGGAACTACCGAGGCGTGAAAGGGTCTTGGTAGTTTGACACCTTAAGGGAATAGTTTGTCGCTATTCCCCGGACCTACTCTTTCTGGTGGAGACGAAGAATTTTGACGATATGGTCTGTGATGTGGCGGCATAATTAAAGTACGATAATGTAACTTATGTATCTCAGAGGGGAATTGGGGGTGGTTTAGCTTTGTTATGATCTAATTCACTGTCTGTAAGTATTAACTATCAAGGAGAAAGACTCATTGATTGTAACATAAATAGAAACAAGATTTCCTGTTATATTTCTTTTATTTATGGACTCCCGATTCGACAATTATGTCATCATATATGGGAACGACTTCAACACGTTGGTTTTACTCGCTCTGGTCCATGGCTCATGTGCAGAGATTTTAACGAGATCTTCACCCAAATGAAAAGCAAGGCGGGCCACTTGGTGAGCAATGGACGTTTACACACATTCGGAATATGGTTAGTTATGTAATGTTTTGGACTTGGCATACATAGGAAATAATATGACGTGGAGAGACCAACGACATTCACATACGGTGCATTGTTGGCTCGATCAGGTGATGGTTAATGAAGAATGGCGTGCTGAGTTTCCTGTTTCTGTAGTTGAATATCTCTATATGGTCGAATCTGATCACCAGTCAGCCATAGTCAAAAAGAAAAAGTTTTGAGATCAAGGTCGTAAGTTATTTATGTATGATTCCCACTATAGAAATGATGATGGCTTTTGAGATTGTGTGCGATTGGATTGGCACCAATCAGATCAATTGAATGTTAACGATCGTCTGCATAATTGTCGTTCCTCAATATCCACATGGAAGCATAATAACACCACTAACTCAGCAAAGGAAATACAAAGACTCACCCAAGCTTTAGACACACTCCTATCAAATGGTTCTTCAGATCCAATACAAATTAGAGGCTTGAAAATTGATCTACGACAAGTTGTTGCTGCTGAAGAAAAAAATTGACAATTGAAAAGTCGTAACCACTGGGTACAATATGTGATTCAAATAAATGTTTCTTTCATGCTTCAACAAAAAATCAGCAAGCACACAATCTATTAACTATGATCACAGACTCTTCTGGAGAGATACATTATGGAAATAAAAATATAGCCACTGTTTCTAATGAGTATTATACAGACCTATTTAAGTCCTCGCAAGGTCCAATATCTTCTTCAATCATGACTACTGTCACACAATGTGTTACACCAAATATGAATATGTGTTTGGAGGCTCCTATAACAGCTGATGAAGTCCAATCGGCTGTCTTCTCTGTTGGTCGACATCGCGCACGTAGCCCTGATGGTTTTAGTGCAGCTTTCTATCATGATTTTTGGGAAGACATCGGACCAGCAATTACCCATGAGGTCTAACAGTTTTTTGCAACATCGACAATGTCTTCTCAATGGAACCATACAAACTTGTGTCTTATCCTGAAGGTTAAAGTGCCGCGAGATATGAAAGATCTTCGCCCCATTAGTCTTTGTAACGTAACATACAAAGTCATATCCAAGATTCTAATGCAGCGACTGAAACAAGTGCTACATGATGTAGTTTCGGAATAGCAAGCAGCATTTATACCGGGTAGAAATATATGTGATAATTTCCTTATTGCTCATGAATTAATTCATTCTTTACGAGTAAATCGCAAGATCTCCTCGGAGTATTTGGCAATAAAAATGGATATTAGCAAAGCTTATGATCGTGTTGAGTGAGAATTTTTGGAAGTTGTTATGCGTAAAAAAGGTTTTGGGGAACAATGGATCAAGTGGATTATGACTTGTGTTTGGTCGGCTACATTTTCAGTACTCATTAATGGGAGCCCATACAGTTCTATACAGCCCGATCGTGGCTTACGTCAAGGTGATCTGCTTTCCCCGTTTTTATTTACTCTTTGCTCAGACGTCCTCAATTCAATGCTAGAACACGCTCAGCACAACAGTTCTCTCCAAGGTATTCGCACTAGTCGGGGTGTGCCAACAATATCCCACCTATTATTTGCGGATGATTCCCTCTTCTTTCTAAACGCAAATCAAGCTAATGCGCAAGCAATTCGGCAGCTTTTTAATGACTATGAACAATGTTCTGGACAGGTAATCAGTCTTGAGAAGTCTACAATCACCTTTGGGAGACACGTCGTACACAATACACGCGAACGCCTCCAACATACTATAGGGATCTCTAGAGTTGGAGGCGCATGTAAATATCTCGGATTGCCAGAGCAGTTTGGACGTAACAAAAAAAGAAATGTTCCGATACATTGAAGATAAGGTCATACAAGAGTTGAATGGTTGACAGAATAGATATATTTCCACGGCTGATAAAGAGACAATGATAAAAGCTGTAGCATATACATTGCCTGTCTACTCAATGAATTGCTTTAGGCTTCCAACTACTACCTGTTCAACAATATATAAACTTATCTCTCATTATTGTTGGGGAGGAACAGACTCTAAGAAAGCAATGCATTGGGTTTCTTGGCAAAAATTAACAAAGACTAAACGATCCGGAGGGTTGGGGTTTCGTGATTTGGCTCTCTTTAACAAATCTTTGCTAGCTAATCAAGTCTGGAACATACTGCAACGTCCACATAGTTTAATCCACCGTCTCTATAAAGCACAATACTTTCCTCGGTCCCGACTACTTGATGCTTTGAAAGGTTGTCGTCCTTCTTATGGATGGTCGTCCCTGTTATATGGTGCAGACCTTTTAAAAAGTTGGGTTCAAATTTATGTTGGTGATGGTAGAACAACTCGGATAGGCCTTGATCCATGGATTCCTACAGTTCCACCTCGGCCAACGCTTCTTCTTCCGCCTTTTCACCCATCTACACCGGTTAGTTCACTTATTGACCCAACTACTAATCAATGGATAGGTGAACGCATTCATGCTATGATAGATCAGAGTGATCATGCTAATATTATGAGTCACTATTTACCGCAACCACCAACAAATGACCGTTACCTATGGGGTTATACAAAAAACAGAATATACACGGTTAAATCTGGCTATTGGCTAGCGACAACACAAATGAACCCAAACCCATTAGACCAACCAAGACTTAGCACACATCCTGATCTCACTAAGAGACTTTGGAAACTACCCGTTGCACCTAAATTAAGACACTTTCTCTGGAAAATGGAGTCTCGAGCAGTAGGTGTTGCGGAGAACCTACAACGTCGCAATATTTCCACATTCTCTAAGTTCCTACGCTGTTGTGATAGTAACGAGACATCGAATCATATATTTTTTACTTACAAGCTTATACATATTCTTCGAATTATGGAGGATAAGTGCGTCGAAACATTATACCGTCTCTGTCCAATATGGCTACTATGGCGGCTATGGAAAAGTCGTAATGACTTGCTTTATAATAACCCGAAAATCACCCCCTACGAAACTATTACTCGGGCATTTCGTGACACAAAAGAATGGATTAAAGCTCATTCAACACAAGACAAACCCAAAACATCACCCATCGGTCCTTCTACAACCTCGAGTTGGTCTCCACCTCCCCAGGGTATGGTTAAATGTAATTACGACGCGTCTTTTATTGTAAATGGGTATAGGTTTGGGTTGGATTATACGAGATGATCGTGGAAGACTGTTACATATGGGTCGAGGTAAATGCTCTGGCCGTAAATCGACTGAGGAAACATAATTTTCTGCATTAATATGGACAATACAATCCTCTTGGGGCTTGGGATACCATTATGTAATGTTTGAAGGGGATAATATTATCATCAATAATTTACTGGCGCAAGAAGCTACCAACATTTGTCTCTTGCATTATGTCGAATTCGTGAAGGCATGGCATAGACAATTTGATGACATGCGTTTTCATCTTTGTCCTCGCCGTCAAAACATGTGTGCAGACATTCTAGCCAAGTCGATAATGACTATCTCTACTTTGTGGAACTTATATGATTATTGTCCAGCATATTTGATAATGTTTGTAAACACTGATATTCAAAATATAATATAAAGAATGTTTATGAGGAAAAAAAAACTTTGTTTTAATTTTCTAATTATAATGGATATGAATTGAATCTCTAATATCAAAACTATTAGTTGGATATTCTAACCATCAAATTGAAAATAACGCAGAAATTATAAACATAATTATTTTCGAAAATGGTTTTTATGGAATTTTGGGTATAAAAATCCACTCATAGCCAAGTATTGTTATACGAAATAATACAACTAAAAGCAATTATATAAGTCATAAACTAAGTATCAAAACAATGCAGAGATTTTATTTTTTTTTGCATAAAATTTTATGTTTATCCTACAAAACTAAACCATTTAGTACGCTAGTGTTTTCTTTAATCTATGTATGATAAAACATTTGATTTTTTTAAAAGGTAGACAGACAGACATTTCATTTTCGGAAACTTTTTCGCTATTATTCTCTATGTTATTGGAACAAAGAATAAATTCAAAGTAGACAATATTATTAATTCTACTTTTTTGGTAAAAACATAATTCACTTTTCCACTATCATTCATCAAAAGAATGCTTTCTTATCAAGAATATTAGTTGCAATTCAACTTGATCTGGTTAATGATACTTTCACACAAAAAAGTGTGTAGTATAAATCCATCATAGATATGGATAACGTTATCTCTTACAATAAAAAACTATTCTTTGACCAAATGTATTTTTTTGACTAAAAGACAAGCATTCATTTTTTTAACTTGAAATAATAAGTCAACATAAAAAACGTCAATGGCGGTAGGGGGCCATCATAGGGTTTCTGAGATGAATAGAGGCGATGACTTGGTACTTGAGGCAGTTGTTAATGGCCCTTCCCTAGGAGATCCACCAGACCTATCGATCTCATAGGTGCATAAGGCCTATGATACTGCTGCTAGAGGTATGCCATCTCCTCTAGATGTTGCGGTTTCTGATTCATTACTCTTAAGAGAGGAGGAGTTGTTTAAATAGTTTAATGAGATATTGAAACAAAAGAGAGTGTGGTTTCAAAAATCTTGCGAGTAATGGATTACATTGAGAGATAGGAACACTTCTTATTTTCATACAGTAATCGTGATAAGAAGGAGGAAAAATCGTACTGGGTGTTTGAAGAACTTCAAACGATGTTGGATCTCAAATGATAAAGAGTTGGAAAAAGTTAGCTATTGATTATTACAACAGGTTGTACTCCTTGGTTAAAGTGGATGGGATTCATGAAATGCTTCCAAGTATGGGTTTTATCACCTTACCTAGTGTTGATCTTGCGATGTTAGCTAGACCTTTCTCTTTACTTGAGATTGAGAATGCAATATGAAGCATGAGGAAATATAAGGCACCAGGTCTTAATGGTTTTCAACCAGTGTTTTATCCTCTATTACAAACAGATGACNGCTCACAAACGAAACCTGAGCTCTGATACCAATCTGTTACAAACAGATGAGGACTTGTTTGGCAGAATGATTAGCAAACAGATATGAAATACTCTGTTCTTGAAGAATCGAAGTTCACAAAACGCAAGAGCAAAGAATAGAGAAGACACACAAAGATTTGTTAACCCAGTTCGATCATGTCGATGTGACAAGATCTACGTCTGGGGCTGGATAGGTCCAGCAATTCACTATTGAATTTGAGTGTTACAAGTTCTCTAGCTCCAATACAGAGAAAATCATGGAGTCTTGGAGAGAATCAATGAAGAAAGTGCTTATTCGGATGATAAAATGAAGAAGAGAGTCAAAGAGTAATATATATGAGTCAACAGATTAGTTAAACCAGCTAAGCTTATCCATAGTAACAAACTGAACCGGTTTTTTTCCAAAATCAATAACCGGTTCTCATCTTCTTTCTCTCTGTCTTCAAATCATTCAATTACCAAAACTTNTACAGAGAAAATCATGGAGTCTTGGAGAGAATCAATGAAGAAAGTGCTTATTTGGATGATAAAATGAAGAAGAGAGTCAAAGAGTAATATATATGAGACAACAGATTAGTTAAACCAGCTAATCTTATCCATAGTGACAAACTGAACCGTTTTTGTTTCCAAAATAAATAACCGGTTCTCATCTTCTTTCTCTCTGTCTTCAAATCATTCAATTACCAAAACTCAATCTATCTTAAACCAGATAAACTGTAGAGATATAGATCAAGTCGACATCAGATCAATATCTCAAACCAAGCTGATAATTGAATCACACTTCCACAATTCTCCACCTTGATTCAATCATTATCCTCATTTCAACAATAAATCACCATTACATGGACTTTACCTCCAGCTTACAAAGTCACGAGACTTCATTTCAGATAGATTAGCTTTAGAAACTCTAAAGCTGAATCAAACTTACTGATTGGAATACTTTTAGTAAGTATATCTTCCGGATTTCGAGATGTATGAATCTTCAATACATCTATTTGTCCTTCCTCTGAAATTTCCTGCATAAAAGCTCTTTTGGTGGCCATGTGTTTTGTTCTTTCATGATAGACATTGTCTTTTGACAAACAAATAGCTGACTGAGAGTCACACCAAATCTTAGCTACATCTTGATTGTAACCAAAATCACTTAGTAACCCTTTGATCCAGACTGCTTCCTTTACGGCTTCTGTTAATGCACTGTATTCAGCCTTTGTCGTTGAAAGAGANGACATCAGATCAATATCTCAAACCAAGCTGATAATTGAATCACACTTCCACATCCTCCAAAATAAAAATGATAGAATAGATAAAGAAAGGGCAAACTGATATGTTGCCTTGATCTTTCTTTGTCTCGAACCCCATACTTTATCAAGAATGCTGGGATGTGGTGGGCAAGTCAATTTCAGATTTTGTTTTGGAGTTCTTTACGAGGGGAAATCTTTCGCAAGGGACAAATGGTGGAGTGATAGTCTTGATCCCAAAATTTGAGAAGCTGGAGATGATTACCCAATTTAGACCTATAAGTCTTTGCAACGTCCTTTTTAAGGTCATAAAAAAGATGATGGTTCTTAGATTAAAAATGGTGATGCCTAAAATAATTGGCCCAACCCAGTCGAGTTTTATACACAATGTGGCTATGGTTTAGGAAGTGGTACATTCAATGCACCGAAAGTCCAGAAAAAAAAGAGATGGATGTTGCTGAAACTCGACATAGAGAAAGCGTATGATAAGGATACGTTGAAACTTCTTATAAGATATTATTCAAGCATCGCACTTGCCTGAAAAATGGACATACTGGATAATGCAAGCTATGCCAGGTCTGGATATGACTCTCTTATGGAAGGGGGAGATGACAGAGGCGTTTCAATCGTTGAGGGGGTTCCAGCAGGGAGACCCCTTATCACCCTGTCTATTTGTGTTATGTCTCGATCGTTTTTGTCACCTGATCAAGCTTGCGGTTTTGGATAACAAATGGATACCGATCTGAAGCTATCACATATTTGCTTTGCATGATGATTTGATACTTTTTACATAAGCATCAGTGGATCAGATATGCATCATCATAAGGGGTGTTTTAGAGAGGTTTTATGCAGTGTCTTGCCAAAAAATAAGTTTAGAGAAATCCAAAATATTTTTTTGAAGAATGTGTCTTGTGATTTGGAGTTAGCAATCAGTTCGACAAATGGTATTGCTTCTACAAACGACTTAGAGAAATATCTTGCTTATTTCGCCAAAGAGAATTATAAAGAGATTTTAGGTGAAGTTATTGCTCGGGATTCCTCAAAGTTTTCAGGTTGGAAAAACCTAACTTTGAGCTTTTTCGAACGTGTAACACTTAAAAAGTCGATTCTTTTTCGATTTCGGTACACACATGAGTAAAGCATTGTTACCTGTTTTGACATTGAATTCTTTGGATAGTACATCACGATCGTTTGTATGGGGTGATATGAATGAGAAGCAAAAAATCCATTTCTTGAATTGAAAAAGCGTGTGCTACAAGAAATCGAATGGTGAACTTGGAATCAGGTTATATGTAGATATGAACTGTACTTTATTGGCTAATTTGGATTGCTACCTCATGAATGATAAGACAAGCGTGTGAGCTTCAGTATTAAAATTGAAATATCACTACAAGAGAATGTCATATTAGCGACGTCGATTTACAACGTTTTTGGGACGGCTGGAGTAGGGGACGAATTGCCAACATCTTTACATCGAACATATAGTTCATCGTAAAAGTGTTGTAGAGTTACGTTAAAATATGCCTTTGTAAAAGTGTTGGAGAGTTACAACGAATTCACAATGTTTTGACATCTTTTTAGTGTTTTTTCGTAAATGCGTCCCTATGTAGCAAGACATTTATGACGAATTTTATTTTCTACTCTCTGATCGTAAAAACGTCTCTATTTACCAAGACAGATACAAGGAAACTAAATTACAACGAATTAAAGATGAAATTTGAAGTTAGGTACAAACGTGTTTGTTGTGCATACTTGTTTTTTTTTACAACTCAAAAATATGTTGTAAGTTACTTGTAATTTTGTTATTAGATCATTGCAAATCTTGATGTTATAAATTCATTGTTAAATTTTACCTATATAAATGGGCGTGGTCTATTCATGAATCACGGCACAAACCACCCAAAAAAATGTTTTTGAGAAGAACAAAAAGATTCTGAAAAATATGTCTTCTGGTGGTGATATGTTCGAGCTACAAAAGTAGATGTATATGTATAGAGATGCTACCAGAATGGTGACAAAAGAGTATATGAATGGGCTAGAAATATTCATGTACTAAGTCAGTCAAACCGAACTCACGATTGAATCGGGTAAGATGTTTTGTCCTTGTCAGAAGTGCAAGAATACGAAATTTGCCCAAACTGAAACTGTATAGAATCATTTATTAAATAGGGAGTTTACACCATATTATTACATTTGGTTTCACCATGGGGAAGGTTATAATGGTGGTGGGAATAATGAAGTAGTAGTAATTACAATAATGTTGAAGTTAATATAGCATAAACGAGTAATTTGCATAATGATGGTAATCAAAATGACGTTCATGGGGTTGTAGAGTAGGATAGGATGTATGAGATGGTCACAAATGCATTTTAGGAAACTAATACCGAACCAGTAGTTGCTGAGGTACCTAACTTAGATACAAAAAGGTTT
This sequence comes from Lepidium aucheri, assembly GCA_900406435.1. Taxonomy (NCBI): domain Eukaryota; kingdom Viridiplantae; phylum Streptophyta; class Magnoliopsida; order Brassicales; family Brassicaceae; genus Lepidium; species Lepidium aucheri. The sequence continues at coordinate 9,924 of OVBA01003684.1, read as the reverse complement.
TATGACATCTTAGATGCTGTAAACCAGCCTATCTACGAGGGATGTAGAGAAGGTCTGTCTAAATTGTCATTAGCAGCTTGGCTGATGAACATAAAAACAGAATGTAATTTATCTCAATCATGCATGGATATGTGGGCTGATTTATTCAAAGAGTATTTACCAGAAGACAATGTGTCTGCTGAATCATATTACGAGATTCAGAAATTGGTGTTTAGTCTTGATTTGCCTTCTAAGATGATTGATGTCTGCATTGACAATTGTATGATCTATTAGAAAGATGATGATCAGTTACAAGAATGTCGATTCTGTAAGAAGCCGAGATATAAGCAACAAGGGAGTGGACAGAAGATGGTACCGTATCAGCGGATGTGGTACTTACCAATTATATATGTCTGAAAGGACGCCACCTGCGATGAGATGGCATGCAGAGCATTCACAGATGGATGGAGAGATCAATCATCCTTCAGATGCAAAGGTGTGGAAACATTTCAATACGACACACAAAGATTTTGCTTAAAATATTAGGAATTTTTATCTTGCTCTATGCACTGATGGTTTTAGTCTGTTTAGAATGTCTGGTAGAATATACTTTTTGTGGCCACTAATCCTTACGCCTTATAACCTTCCTCCGGGGATGTGCATAGAAAAATAATTTCTATTCCTAAGTATTCTAGTTCCTGGTCCTAAGCGTCCAAAGCGGTCACTCGGCGTATTTCTGCAACCTCTTATTCACGAGCTAAAAGATTTATGGACTCATGGTGTTCAAGCATATGATTGCTCATCCCAAACAAATTTTACAATGAAGGTGGTGCTTATGTGGACAATAAGTGACTTCCCTGCCTACAGAATGTTATCAGGGTGGACAACGCATGGGAGATTTGCTTGTCCTTATTGTCATGGGAGGACAGATGCATTTCAACTGAAGTATGGGAGGAACACGTGTTAGTTTGATTGTCATCGCCGGTTTCTTTCATTGAACCATCCATACCAACGAAACATGACCTTGTTCAGGAGTAAATTGAAGGTACATGATCCCCCACCACTGTATCTATCCGGGGAACAAACTGAAGCATAAATTGATCATTATGGTGCTCTAGCAACAGTTCACCGCAAGGGTAATTGGCATGTCCCAAGTAATATGCCGAACTATTATGGACAACATCACAACTGGCATAAAAAGAGTATATTTTGGGAGCTACCATAATGGAAAGAGTTGTTGATTCGACGTATTTTGGATGTGATGCATATCAAGAAGAACTTTTTTGAGAATATCATGCATACAATACTGAACATAGCAGGAAGGACTAAAGATAACAAAAGCTCATAGTTAGACTTGCCAGCTATTTCTGCTTGAAGTGAGCTGCATATCAAAAATGATGGCAAAATTCCTGTTCCCATATTTAGGTTGTCATCAGAAGTGAAAACAGCATTATTCAGTTGGGTGTCAGAAGTGAAGTTTCTTGAGGGATATGTTTCGAATCTCTCTAGATGTGTTGAGCAAGGGCAAAAGTTTATAGGGATGAAGAGTCATGATTGTCATGTGTTCATGATGTGGCTATTACCATTTGCTTTGGCCGAGTTATTTCTAGAAAATATTTATGAAGCACTTGCACGTAATTATTTTAACCTAATTAAGTATTAATTAAGTAATGAATATATATCACTTTATATGTCCTTTTTATACTGTAGGTATTTGAGCATTTTTTCGAGATTTGAGTGCACAAACACAAACAGAAGAAGGTTTGGAACAACTTTCAGCGAATATTCTGATCTTATTAAGTATTTAATTATATTATTAACTTATTAATTTAATTTTATAGTTTAATTAATTTTTACTAATAAATATAGTTAACATTTTTTATAGCTTGCTTCAAAGAAAAAAGAACGGATTATTGGAGTAGGATCTGTCCAAGATGTCCTGAGAGACACTTCCTCTTGGATAGTGGAAATTTCTCTCCGTGCTGAGTTGACGACTATGCATACCTAGCAGATTGCGCAGCTACAGCAATCGACGGATGAGAAGTTTGCAGCAATGAAGTCAATGTTTGATATTTTGGTTGCAGGCAATCCGCATACGATGGTGGCGTTAGAGCAAAGTTGTCAGAACCTGGGAATTCGGATATCGACCAACAAGAATGTCGATTTGAACCAAAGATTAGCGGAAGAGAAAGATGAGCGTAGTGCAGATTTATTAGACGAACTTATGCGATAATTTATTTTGTATTGTAATTACTTTGTATTCAATATTTAATATTTTTGTAAAAACAACTTTAATGTTTTAAAAACCGATTTTTATTTATATTATTTGTTTTTTTAAATTTTTATTAAATCAAAAATGCGTCTCAAAAACGTTGTAAAAATTACGTCCCTAATTGGTTGTAAATAACTTCCTCCTTAATTCATTGTAAATAAATGTTTCCCTAATTTTTTGTAAATAATTTCGTCCTTACTTTGTTGTAAAATGAGCGACGTTAATTCCTCGTTAAGCAGACGTTAAAAATAACAATGCAGTTATGTCAAATATTCTTTACGACAAATTTATAACGTCCCCTAATTTACAACGTGTTTACGACGAATATGTTATGTCACTTTTACAACCAGTTTACGACGAATACTTTACGTCACCTTTACAACCAGTTTACGACAAATATTTTACAACACCTTTACGACAAAAATTGCCAACGAATTTACAACAAATACCTCATTACAACGATCAGGATACAACGAAACTAGTTTCGTCCCTAATTTGTTGTAAACTTCATTTACAATGAATTGCCAACGAATTTGGCCCTCGTAAACGACCTGTTTTCTTGTAGTGTGTTGAATTGGTGACATTAGAGACAGTAGGTAGCATTGGAGAAATGGTTTTCAATCATCAACCTATCGACCCATTTTAGTTGGCTTGAATAATGTGATTTTATGGGGTATTAAATGGATCATACGAGATGGTAAAATGGTACTTTTTGACAGATTAATGGCTCATCGATTCATTACTAAAGGATCATGTGGTCATGAGCATTCTAGATGATTTGATGCTGTTAAAAGTTTGTGATGCTTGGCATTCAGGTTTGGGCTAGAATAGTGGTCATATTAACCAATATATAACACAAAACTGCATCTTTTTTCTGGGAGCGTATAGTGCTGATGAAGTTTTAGGATCACGTTACCAAATTAAGTGGAGCTTCTCACAGAATAGCCATTTTTCTGTGGGCTCTGCATATGAGTTTACTTCTGATCAAAGAGCTCAACAATGTATGTCAAATATGTTTCATCAAATATGGCACATTAAAGTCCCAGAACTTGTGCGTTTATTTCTTTGGTTAGGTGTAAACCAGATTTTGCTTACCAATTCGGAAAGACAGAGGTGACAAATGAGTGATTCAGGTTTATGTCAAGTATGTAGAGGAGGGAAAGAGACGATTATCCATATGCGTCGTGTTTATCCGTCTATGGAGGATATATGAAGAAAAGATGTTCTGAGCCAGTAGAGGAATCCTTTCTTCTCAAAAACGTTATTTGAGTGGTTGTATGAGAATCTTGGGGAGGAGGAGATGTATGAGAATTTTCCGTGGTCGATAAGGTTTGTCATGACGTTGTGATGGGGATAGAAATGGAGGTGTAGCTATGTGTTTAATAATGTGGGTAAATACAAAGATAGAGTGAAGATTATTTTAGAAATCTTTATTGAAGTGCACCAAGCGAATATGGCAGCTAAGGCAAGTTTCACCAACCATGAATAGAATCTAGAAGATGATTGCATGGTGCATCACGAGGGAACCCAGGACTTGTTGTAGTGGGTGGAGTTCTAAGGGATAAAAATGGTGTTTGAATCGGATATTTTTCTTTGAATATAGGAAGGTGTACTACCCCTTTAGCTGAGCTATGGAGAGTATATTACGGCTTATATTCGACTTGGCATAAACGAGTTACATATTTGGAGTTGGAGGTAGACTTTAAGATTGTGGTGGGTATCCTGAAGAAAGGGATAAGCGAACATGCGTGTGTCATGGGTTCTTAATACAGGACTGAACAGTTAACATTCACACCTTTAGGGAGGTGGTTTGGTGGACGATCTTGCTAATCATATTTTTACTTTATCTTGGGGTTTTCATAATTTTGAGTCTGGGAATGCAAGTCGGAATAACTGTTCTAGAACTTCTCCCGTGGGACTCTCTTGTTGGATCCCTACTCCAGAGCTATGTTGTGAGGAATATCCATCTACGTAAATCTTCCACGTTTGATCTTTTGCCAAGCCTAGAGGCTCTAGATTCGGTGATAATTCGATTTTGAAATCGGCTAAGACTTGTGACTTCTCGCTTGTACATCCCTTAAATTCGATATCGTAGTCGCTTAACTCGATTGCGCACTTCATTAGTCGTCCTGACTGATTTGGACTATGCAGTATTGTCTGCAACGGGTGATTCGTTAGCACTATGATGGTATGGGATTGGAAGTAAGGGCGTAACTTCCTCGCGGAGGTAACTACTGCTAGTGCAAGTTTCTCTGTGGGCGGGTATCGATACTTGGCTCTATCCACTGACTTGCTGATATAGAAGATCGGATATTGAGTTCCTATGTCATCTCGAACTAGTACACTACTAACTGCTAGGTGGAAACCGTAATATATAAATACAATGGTTCTCCATTTTCTGGCTTAGCGAGTATCGACGGGGTTGAGAGATGCTCTTTCAACTCAAAGAAAGCTTTCTCGCAGCTTTTTCCCACTTGAATTCTTTGTTTCCACGTAACAAGTTGTAGAATGGAAGACATTTGTCTGTCGAGCGTGATATGAAGCGATTCAAGGCATCTATTCGATCTGTCAATCTCTGAACTTCTCGCTTATTATTTGGAGAAGGTAGCTCTTGAATCACCGTGAACTGTTTCAAATTCACTTTAATTCCTTGTTAAGTGACTATGTACCTAAGGAATTCTCCTGATGTAACTGCAAAGGTGCATTTAGCCGGGTTGAGTTTCATCTGGTACTCATTCAGAGTTCTGAAGCAACGGGCTAAATGATCAACATGGTCCTCTGCCCTTACCAACTTCACTAGCATGTTGTTAGTATATACTTCTATGGTTTGCCCGAGTTGATTAGTAAACATTTTGTTCAGGAGGGGTTGATAGGTAGCTCTAGCATTCTTCAGCCCAAGCCATTACTTTGAGGGCACTCATAAACTCTACGGGATCTGAGTTTACCATGATGTTGAGGGCACTCATAAACTCTACGGGATCCGAGTTTCCATCGTAAGAGGGGCATCAGAGCCGCAACCCTCTGTTTACCAAGACTCTTTGTAATCGCGATGCGTATGGCAAGTTTTGCGCCTGAGCTAGGATCCTTCCTATCTCGGGTGCCGAGCTAGTAGCTTGATGGAATTTATACTTTATGTCATCCATCATCTTCAATATGGTCACAGTGCCCAAAGTCTCTTGGTTGTGCTGTCTTGACGTGTTTGGTACGGCAGAGTGGTCCTGTACCGAGATGGTGATGGGTTGTGGACTTGGAAAGTCCTGGAATAGTGTTCTCTGATCACTAGCCAATGCCTCCGTGCATAGTCTGCTGACATGCGTAGTCAAGAGACTACTCTCATTCAAACGAGATTCGAGGCGATCAAACCTCTCGGTGTTTCTTCGATCAGAAGGTTCCTGCTGTGTGATCAGGCTGCGCACTAAAGGTCTGAGTGTTGGTGACCCCGGTGGTGGTGGTGGAAGATCTACATCCTCCTGAGTGTCCTGCTGACTCTCTTTCTAAGTCTGAGTTGTATCCATGGTTGATCCATCCGCTGGATTGGTGTGTTCCTAAAGGAGAGGTTCCCTCCTTTTTGGTGAGTTTATGGTGAGTTATCCTTCCACCATGTTCTTATTCTCAGAGTTTCTTCTTACTTTTATGAAGATGTCTTTCGATATCTTCCCCACAGACGGCGTCAACTGTTGGAATTGGTTTCAGCACAACAAGTACTAAAACGGTGGTTCCTGATTAATAGAGTGGGAGAGAATGGACAAGGACTCTTGTGGATTTGAATGGGAGTAAGAACTTAGTTAACTGAGAAACAAGAAAGGTGAATGCCGAATTGATATTCTTATTAAACTTTGAACGCCCTAAAAAGAGATCCTCCTTCCGGAAGGATTGTGCCTCTATTTATCGTTTATAGAGGCGGTTTACATGTGTAGAAAATAAAGAAAGATTTACAAATCTTGTTGATAAGATTGAATCTGTTAAGATTCATGTTAGATTTGTGGAAGTTTTCCATATCGAACAGGAAAACTTCCGTTCATTAAATGCTGATGTCTCATCCAACTTTCCTTCAGGTTCGTGGAACGTTCTGAGACGAGACATTTTGCCGAGTCGAATATTTTATCCGAGTTGAAGACTTAGTGCTTGCAACCGGGTGATTTTTTTATATTCGACCCGTTGTTTTCAGTGGAGCGGAGTAAGATCTCGGATCCACCTCCAACAATTACTATTTATTTTCAAAATCCAATCAGTTTAGAGAAGAAGACATAAAGTTTAAATAGTTTTTACATATTCTATATTTTTAAAAATATGATTTTTTAATATTATAAAAAATTTAAATTTTGGTTTTGCAATTAGAATTATATTTTAAATTTTAAGTAGACTAAAAAGTGTTATAAAAAGAAATTTACTTATATTTTATAATATTACACATATTAATAATAAGCTGATATATCAAAATAATGTAAGTAATATGTTTGAAATAATAAAAACGTTTTATTTTTGTTTTATTTTATTTATAAGTTAATAATTTAAGTATGTCTTTACAAATGAACATTTGGGTAACTCTAATAACTTTAAAATTTTCTAATGGGATATGATGTAATTAAGTATCATCATGAAGAATTTTTTCTGTCAAACGATAATGAAGATTATTCTTTTAAAATGTTACAGTTTTACTATATAAGTAATAATTTTTTTTTTCTATTTTATCTAACATAATGTAACCAAGTTGAGAACAAACATTTTGAAAAAATAGATTCATAATTGGTGATGAGGTTTTATAACAGAAGAAAATAAGTATATAGATTCCATGATTATATAAATATAATTAAATAAGCAAGTTTTTTCTTCAATCCTCTCATTCAAATGTTTATCTATAAAGGTTAAGTAGTATGTATGAAGTTAAGTATAGAGAGTTCAATGGTATATCTGCCAGGTGTCCTTGGCAAAAGTATATCTTTCTCTTTTTCTTGAGTCCTGGTTTCGGAAAGCCTCTCTTTACGGGTAATCAGAAACTATAGTATAGGCCTTCGCATCTGTAGCAATGGTTCTCAAGCTTCTCATATATGAGACTGACTTTAATTTCCTCCTTTGAAGAGAATTCCTGGATAGATGAGGTGATAATGGGTACTAGAACATTAATCTGGACCCTCATTCTAACAGAAAATGGTGATATCTCAATATCCTCAACAAATTCGATATCGGATCCAATACTTCTTACTATTTCTTCTGTCCATTGAAGTGGTAATCCTTGGATCTTAATCTAGAAGGTGAATAAAGACGGTAAGGAGTTGGAAATAGTGGGCTCCCATCATTGCATAATGATCATCCAATTTACATAGTGGTAGGGTTGGTTAGAGTGCACTTTTTGAATATCCTTCTCAATAGCAAACTGGAATTGGAAGAGACCATGATCAACTTAGCCCCTATTAGTCTTCGAGAAAGACTCCAATTTTCAGATATAAATGGAATAAGAGACCTGATTCTTTAAGCTTTGAAGTTGGTTACTCTACCTAGTAGAGTTAGTGAGTTTTGTTGGGAAACTGGGCATTTTCTGGGCGAAACAACATAATTTTTCCCATTCTTAGTGGTTTTGAAGAGGTCATAATACTCTGTTCTTTCTTTTGCAGCAGAAAAACGACGAGCTATTGTGGATGAAGTGGTTATGCTTCAACACTAGGATGTACCTTAGGAAGCAGAAACTCATAGATGGTAAGAGGTGTGATATTGTGATTCAATCAGTTCAGTTTAGCTGGCTCTAATCTGACGTCGACTTGGTTATTGCTAAGCTAAGGATGGTTGAATTCTGGTTAAGGAATAAGAGTGAAGATTGATGCTAAACAAGTCTCTCAGTTGGTTTAATTGCATAAGTTGGTACAGCTATATAGATATATGTTCGTTGATGGTGCTATTCAGAGTGTGCTCTCAAATGTAACAGAAAAAACAGAAACATTTTATCTTCATCCTTTCTCTGTAATTCTCTAGTTTCAAATTTGTTGGAGTCTCCATTGTTGTTGTTCATTGGAGCTCTAATTCTTCTTGTAATCTTCTGAGATTAGTGGATTGCTGGATCTAATCCAGTTCCAGATGTAGGTATTGCCACATCGACATACTGAACTGGGTAAACAAATCTTCTCTGGCTCATGTTCTTTGTTTTCTTTGAATCTTGTTCGATCGTATTCTGCTGAACCAGTTAATCTCAAAACTGATTAAGACTTGAAGCTCAATTTCCGCATAGGCTTCGCCATTGATTCTTTACAGATTGGTATCAGAGCTTCGTTAAAGATTGTGAGCGACAATGGTTATGGCGAAGAAGAAGAATAAGATCGATCAATTTGATGGAGATTCCGATTTCTCTCTGTGGAAGATAAGGATGCTTGCGCATCTCGGGACTTTGGGTTTGAAGAAAATCGTTACCGATTTCTCTTTGACAAAGTTGATTCCAGATCCTATTCAAGACGAGAAGAAAGTTAAAGATGGTGATGATAAATCACCAATACCGGAACTNGGAATATAGTCTTAAGGAAGATAACACATTGCAAGACTGCAGCTGAGATGTGGGCTCTACTAAATCGCCTATACATGGAAACTTCATTGCCAAATCGAATCTACCTGCAACTCAAATTGTACTCATTCCAGATGGATACTACCAAGAGTATTGACAACAATGTGGATAATTTCCTGAAGATTGTTGCTGAACTCGGAAGTCTTGATATAGTAATCGAAAAAGAGGTACAAGCTCTCTTGATTCTTAAAGCTTTTCCACCTGGTTATGAAC